>JARHVA010002180.1:1937500-1995000 GCA_037957365.1 Torreya grandis | reverse complement strand
AATAGTTTTTAGTAAATCCTTCCTCTTATTATGAGGATATATTATCACAAAATCTACAAATTTATATTGATATAAATCCAATCCAACTAAATTTTCAACAAAATTTATAGATGTGTAATGTTGTTTTCCCACCACATTTTTAATTATGTATTATGCATAGTTTTACATAATTTACCACAAGATTATAAAAAATAAAATAATCATAATAATAAGTGGTATTTCCATCACTTTTAGTTATGATTTGCACATAATTTTTTTTTAATCATTCATCCTATAATGAAATTAACAATAACAACCATACCACTATGGTTTCCACAACACACATTATGCTTGCACCTCTTCTTGGTAAAATTCATCATAAAATGTCAACAAGGATAGAGATCCATAATTATATGGTTAAATTTATTGCAATCATTCATCATTTAAATAAATAAAAAATATTCCTTTTAGAAAATTAATTTTAGTTATACACAAAATAATACATTATTCATAACATGTTTTCACTTACTAGCTAATGCATGCCTTAAATTATAATGTTAATTATAAAATATTCTTTTCAATCAAATAAACCATTACCTTATTCATAACATGATTTATTTTACAAGTTAATATGTGTCTTTAATTCAAAAAGTTCAACCTTGTTATTTTTACATAAACATCAAAATTTTAAGAATGATTAGTTCTTCACAAGGCTACATCAAAGAAATTTCACAAGTATTATTTTTAAAATAGCATTGAAGAGGTAGGTAAAGTAAAACTTAATCCATAAGGTGAGATTTATGCATGAAGATCTCATGGCCAATTTGTGGCACTCATGGTGTACAACCTGAATGAATCAGGTGCCTACTTTGTGCAAAGGGGAGAAGTGGGTTTTTATCCTATGAGAGACTCCACACCTTATCCCATAATTTATATAATCATCATGAATATAGTTTTTATTCACCCTTAACCTCATACTTGAATCAATGTTCATTACTAGAGTAGTGATGTAGGGCCACACCACATAATATAATCATTATACCCTAGAAAATTTTAATTAATATAGGATGATTATAAGAGAAGTTACATCATAAGTAGTTTGTGATCACATTACCACATATTAACATTATAATAACATAGGATCACACATATTCATGACATATATACAAAATAGTCATATAAAAATGTGTAAAAACATTGAACAATATAAGGTTCACATGGTTGATTACATTCATGTGTCACAAAGTGTTTACATAACATATAATATATTTCATGTATGAAAGAACCACATAAGATATAGAACACCTTCTAATTTATTTTTTTATGTCAAGGGTATTTTCACATGATACATTTACTGGACATACACTAAAAGTCCTAAAATATCATCAATCCACCTGATGACATCAAGTATCCATAAGTTTTCCATAATTATTAATCTAGTTTAAATGTATGAATTTTATATCACCTCCATAGTATAAAACATAATGCTTACTCAATTTCAAGTTACATAATAGTTTCAATCATCCAACCATATCAACAATTTAGCCTATAAAACCTTCCCAAATTTTGCTTAAAAATTCACTACATAGGATGAAATAGTGTTCCCCAGACATTAGTCACATATAGTGACACATAAGCCATGAAAGAACTTATAGTTACTTGACCCAGTTATAAAAAAATACAATTTCATGAAATTTTCTATTTGATCACAAAAAAATATATTAAATTATAAAAATTGAGATAAGGATAATCCCTTGACATTTTTGTCAATTTATAAAAGACCCAACATTGACTCACAAGCATGCATTCTATTTCATATTGCATCATGGTATAATTCAATCAATAAAATTGATACATAACTACTAACACAATAGTTATTTACACATAGTATCTCATTTTTACCTTCACCAAGGTCTAATATCACATTTCCCAAAGACAAACTTACCTTAGAATAACCTCTCTCAATCATGAACAACCTAAACCTTTTGAGACATTTTTACTCCACTTATAATTGTTTATCTTAAAAGTGTTATACTAGTTCCACAATTTTAGCATTAGAGCTCTTTTCAGAAATTTAAATAGGATATTCAGTTTACTGTATAATAAATTATAGTAGTCTTATACATAGTACCAATAAAATTTGATACAAACATTTAAGATTTATAGTTCATAATGGCTCAAGACCTCCCTCTAAAAGTTTAAGATCTATTGACTCACCTAGGTAAATCAGATTCTCACACCCTATTTACCCTTTCAAGTTTGATTTTAACCCTTGGTCTTACCTAGGTCATAATATTCTAAGCATATAGTGAAGGATTGACCATACAAACCACTAATAGATATTGAACATTATTCCCCTTAATTATAATAGCAAAGCCTTTATCACTTAACTCCCATTGACTCACCCATACAAGTCAATGGTCGATAGGTAAGGCTTGTCCTACTATAATTGGATTCAAGAAGGGTTAACCCAACTAAGGCTAGGGAAGATAGTAATGGCCATCATATAAATTCAAATTGATTTCAACCATTACCTTAAAAGAATAACAAAACTTCTATCAGCCTAGTCTTTATAAAATAACACCATCTTATTCAACATTAGGGAGTGCATGCCCTTGCATCTCATTTTAAAATTTTACCCAAATGGAATAGTTCATTAGTGACATCATAGAAAAAATTTCATGTTTGAGATTTCTTGAGAGTAATAACCTAGCTCTGATACCATATGACATAACTCAAGAAAAAAATGTTTGGGATTTCTTATCAAATTGCATAAATAGGATGTGTGTAGGGCCCATTACATGTCTAGTCAATACATATGGAAACATATTTCTTAGATACACACATGCATACATCTATACCATGTGGGGTAGGTTAAGACTACTTAGTCAAGGGTAAACATCTACAAAGGATCCTATAGGGAAGTCTATTTCCCCTTTGATAATATATAGTTAGGGATGTATTCATGTGTAGTGCATCTGGATAAACTCTGAATTCCATATATTTCATTAGTATTCTAAAAAGGACCATTAAAGGATACTTAAACTTGCTTAAGGGTCCCATCCTCCTCATTGATTTGGTTATAATATATAATAGATATTTGTAAAACAATAGCACTATAGGTGATAAGGGTATTTAAGTAGGTGCTACCCACTTAGATTGCATGTCTAAAGCTTGGGTTAGGGTCCTTGCACCATAAAACCCCTACCATATAATTTTTGGCCAAGGATTTTCAACTTGAAGCAATGGTATATGAAAAAAAATTAATTTTAATAATAATTCCATATTCTAATAAATTATTTTACTCAAGGACGAACTTATTGATTTATTCCTATTTAAGGACAACCATCATTTTATTGGTTATATACAATAACCTCAAGTCAACCATCCTTATCAAGGGATATTATCCCTTGTGATTTATAATACAAGAAAATCCTTGTATCAGTAAACCATAATATTATGAATAGTTTATAAAACCAATGAAACATTCAAATAGATGTTAATTTATCATGGTGAACATTATTATGTATGTAAATGCATAAAAAACCCTTTATCGTAATGCTACCCACCGAGATAAAACTTAACCTCCAGTATTTAGGTCTTCACATTAGGTTCTCTTACCACTTAAAAACATTTTACTAAATTGATTTCACTAGCCAAGTAGTATTAGTATGCATAAAAAATGTATAAAAGCTCCATATTAGATCTTATAAGTAACCTCTTCCAACATTTCATAATGAATAAAAATTAGTTAAGGAAACTAAAGGATTTATCAACAATTATACTTACCATGAATGTAGCTTTTACATCACTAATTGCAAAACCTATGTAACAATAATTTAAACTTATCCTGAATGGTAATGATTCACAATGTAACTTATACCACCACAACCATCAAGGGTTGTCTTTGGGCATAAATATCATTAAACTTCCTTTGTTGGATAATTAAAACATAATGGTATCCAAATTTATTATACATATTAATTCATGGAGGTGAAGTTTGTCTCATAAATAAGAAAATAATTAGGAACTATCATGTGTTTTATTCCTTACCACTATGATATTAGTCATAAGTGAATTAATTATAATGCTTATTTCAACTAAAAATGGTAATAGTTTACGGCTATAAAAATATGTTGTACCCATTCATAACATGTAATGAATGAAATGGAGGAACTTGTTTAAAATCAAATTGTAATAATTCTACCAAAAATATATAATAATTGAAATAGTTATAGCATAAATTCCATCCATAAAATGAAACACATACTACAAAATGAATACTTTCATCATAACATTACCAAATGTAAAAGAGTGAAGTCATAATGTAATTTTAGGACATCCCCTATATGGATTTACATTCCTATTCTTACACATAAATCATATAAAATGGATGTAGGTGGTTTTAAACTATATCCATTAAACAATACATAAATAAAATGCATACTAGAGAGCAATCAACTCACAATTCAATTAACAAATTCTTCAACTACTACAAGCACACTTAGTATGATATCAAGTGATATATAATTTAACATGTGAATAAATGAGTCTCTATACATGGATTTAATTAAATTTTATTTCCATATAAAATAATAAGAGTAACATACAACCCAATTATAGGTGTTTATCGCCTACATCCAACACATTTTTATAAATCTCACAATACATTTTTATGAGACAATAAATTTAACAATGCCAAGCCATTATGAAATACTTCACATAATTATAGTAAAAAAATTATTATTTAGTAAAAATAATGTCCTATATTATATGCCATAATATCATTATGAATCTACCAAATGAGTCTATATTCACATGCTCAAATGTAACCAATTATATTATACAAGAAGGAAGAAATTTCAAGATATAAGACCTTATAAAGAAAATTATTTCACTAAGAAGAGACATATTAACTTGTTCAAGTACATAAATGAGAAGAAATAAAACTTAACTAATCTTATACAAAGTATCTTCAACACATGAATCTAAGAGAAACACATCTACTAGCAGGAGGGTAAACCTATACACGTAGTCCAATGAGCCCAACCATATGATGGACCTAACCACCCCATCCATCAGTTGGATGGTGGTTTTGGTATTAGAGTAAGTAATAAGGTTAATAAATAAATAGGGATACTAATATATTGACTCAACTCACAACAACCAAGAAACAAGTATACAATAGTAGTCACAAACCAAATTACATAAAAGGAGGTTAAACAACTCATAGAAACTCTAATATCTCAAAATAGCCTTGTGTCATTTGTGTAGGATTATAGAAACAAATATTAGGTGAATTAATATCTATAAGTTAAAAAAGTTCATGCTCATAACCAATAAAATGGACCAATATTGATAAGGAGTTATTTTTAGCAAGCATGTATGGTTCATACTAAGCATAACTCATTAATCTGAGTTGATTAATATTAAAATGACTCAACATTAAAACTAGAGATAATTGATACATGTAGCCATCATGGAATATAAATGAACCATAAAGTAGGTAACACTTTCAGTGATGGATTTCCATGTTAATGAACCCAATAAATTATTATTTAATCAGAACATTCAATGGCATCCAACATACATTCAATAGAAAAAAATTCTAATAGGAGTCACCATAATCCCACAAGGATGTAGTTAATTCCACTAAAATAATTTAAACCAAAATATTTTCTAAAATGGTTCCCAAAAATTCACCATTGAGTTTTTTTCTTTAATTTATCATCCAATGAAACTCATTACTTTCAATCAATTGTATACAATTAATATAAACCTCAAAAAAATCCCCAAAATCAAAGTTGTGCATAAATTGGGTAAATCGGATGGAGGTTTAGATAATATTTGGGTAGAGGGGAAATTTATATAAGGATTTTGGATTCCTCATGAATTCCTATTACTTCATAATGAATCCCCAACCCCACTCATAAAAATTTAATGGTTTCAAAAAAAAATCATCCCAATTATCCTTTTGGGCAAATTAAATCAAGGCCATAACGAGCTAAACACAACCAAATTTTTTGTTTATTTATTCAATTATTTTGGGAGGTCTAATGGATAAGAAAAGTGAGTTTTTCCTATAATGTTTTGAATCCAAAAGTTTGTTGTTCAACACATAGGGAATGAAATTACTGAGGCCGAGTTTTTCATACTCATATTCTTCCTTAAACACTAATCAAATATATTAAATTATAGTGATTTATTTTATGCATAAAAATTCAAATTTTAATTCACCACTAAAAATATAATTTACTTGAAATAACTCATATCTTATTCATATCATTAAAATTTCATGATTCCATCCATAAATGAAAACTTTGATTTAAATTTATTTTAATTAAGTGAATTTTTTTAATTACTTGGCAACAGGTGTATCATTTTTTTTATCATAGTGGGGAAGGCTTTTCATTTTTCCTAGCTCATCAATCTCTCTATTTTTCCCTCTTTCTTATTATCTTTTCCCATAAATAGGGTACCCCAAAACATCTAACTCCTTCTTCCTCATCTCTAATCAACTTTCCTTATCTTGCATCTCTCTATTCTGATGCCCCTCTCTCTTTATCCATCTTCTCCATGTGGCCTCTCCTTCTCCATTTCCTCTCTCTCTCCTCCTCATTCCTCTTCTCTTCATTGCATCTTATAAAAAACACCTTTTCCCATTCCATGCCAAGTCTCCAAAAAATGGGGGAAAAATATAAGCTATATGTGAAGGATGCCTTTTATTTTTCATCTTAATTCTACTCTTAGTATTTTAATATTTTGAGTATTGTGAAAACAAACCACTTTATTATTCTAACCCTATAGATAATTATGATCCACTCACGTAAACACACACACACACACACATATGTAAGTGGGAATTAGTTTTTCTTTACGAGTTGGTTATATAAATGAATTTAAATATTTGTAATTTATAAATATGTAAATTCATTTATATAAAAAACCAATAAATAAATACTAATTCCCACTTAGATGTGTGTGTTTGTGTTTAATAATTTTATGGTGGATAACATTTTAAAATGAGTGCCAATGTCAATGCCATTCACCCATGACCTCAGATTGCCATCTGAGTCATTAAAGACTACCTTGAAGGAATGAAGAGCTTTGAGATTCATGGAGATGACAATTATATAAGCCAAAGACATAGGAAAGGGTTGGTTAAGAGGATAACCAAGACGTTTGATGACAAAAATGACATAAATAAAGATGTAATAACCATGTTAAATGATACACAAGATCAAAAGAGAAATAATAGAGAAAAAATAATAAGGATAAGGAAAGACTCAATTGACTAGTGGATCTAAGATCCATGTTTCTATGATCAATATCAATATGCATAGGAGAGATTAGTATCATGTTAATATTGAATAAAATAAAAAAACATGCACTTAAAAACTTACACCTCTAGCCTAGACACTCAATAAGCTAGTGAACTACACAAGTAACTAATTAATGAAATCAAAATAAAAAAGTTTACCATCCATGAGAGTAGGTGTTTTCTATTGTAAATTAGTTGATGTTCTTGGTTTTGTGATCAATAATTATTTGTCAATGGATCTCCTTGTCACCTTGGTAATTTTGGTTTGGATTTATCCTAGATTGGCTTAATAAATGGGCATGATAAATTTAAATCAAGAGAGATTTGAGGGAAATATTACATAATAACATTAAACTACCAAAGATTATTTATCAGTGGGTGAGGCCTTGTATTTACAACCTCCAAAACTATTTCTAACTAGAATTTAGTTAGGTTAGATTTAATTGTGGTTGAGTTCAAACTAACCCTAGTTGAGTTATGTAGAGGACATGAATTTAATAGTTGGGATAGAGATCCCATTTATTAGTCATGGATCTCCATTTCTAAATATTATGTGGCTTTATAGAGATAGTTTCTATTCCATTTAATTTGAGGATGATGACATCATTGTGACCTAATTTTTATTGAAATTTCATTTTTTTCAAAGTTTAATTTCACTAATTACATATGGAAATTTCAATTAAGTATTTAATTTGATTTGATTAGTTAAATAATTATTATTAACATTTTAGTACATTAGGAATTATCCAAGTGTCCCACTTAATGGGTCTAAAGGCCACATTATCACATTTTTAGGTAGCAAGTTGGCTAAAGATGAATCCATGAGAGGTTACTATTGTGTATATGATAATACCCCAAATAGGTATGCCTCAACATGATTCTAATCACTAATGTATAATGCACAGATGAATTTGTGACATTTAGTAATTCCTAGGCTTAATTTTTGTTCTTTGGTAGAAATTAATTTGAAGTCTAGTTGGAAGCTAGTTATGGCCAGAATAGAGTGTCGACAGTTTGCCCCTATTTAGGAAGGAATTTAAAGACACAAGGATAGTGAATTATTCTCAAATAATAAAACATTTTTTAATACCTAATGCCCCAAAAGGCAATGGATGAGTCCTGGATGACCTCTCAAGGGAGTGGGTGACAAAGAAGGTCTATGAATGTTCCTTAGAAAAGAAGGAAACTATGTGACTTAGAGGTAAATGGGGTGGAAAAACTATTTTTCATAAAGGAAATTATAATTAGTGGCATAGTGAGATGCCCCAGTATGAAATAAAAAGGTTAATTTTCTTAAATGTGGTTATAATCACAAACATAGTAAGGTTAAAAAATAATTATTTTCCTAAAGTCAGTTATAATCATTAGTTTGATGAAAAAGGACCCAATAGTGTAGATAGAGTGAATGATTTTACCAAAGATGGTTATAATCATTAACATCATATAGACCAAAAAACAATGATTTTTCTAAAGGTAGTTATAATCATTGGCACTATGGTTTTCCCCACTAGGGTAGATTGAAGTGAGATAAAAGTAATCTTTTCCCTAGTAGGTAAAATCAAGAAAAGGGGTCTTATGTATTAAATATATAGTCATAAAGTAAAAATAATCTAGTACAAAGGATATGAATGAATTTGGGATACCTTCTAGTATGGAGATCGATGCCCTAACTATTAAGGATTAAAATTCATTTGTGATTTAATTACTTTGCATTTGGGTAGATCAAGAATTTATCAGGCATGAACAAGGAGAAGTATCGTGACACCATTGCTTTTAAGATCAACCAAACTAATTTATATTGTAGCACATGATGGTATGTACCATGATATTAAACACCATGATGGCTTAGATATAATATTCATAAAGATTCGCACACGATCCAATAAATAGTTAAAAATAATACACTAATGATAAAAACCATTATGATAATATTGATGTATGAATATGGATGAACTCAAGTATAATGTGAAAGTAATCACTAAATGAATGCATATATATTAAGTCAAGGGAAAAAAATAAAATAAAATAAATAGGTAAACAAATAAGGAAGCAAACAAAACAAAATAAAACACCAATAAAAATAAAAAGTGAATTAAAAAATAAAATAAACACAAAAAATGGTTAATCACAATATTAGTGCAAACAAAAATTGAATTGTTCATCTATGTGTAATAGAGGTGTTAATCCTAGTGATAGGGTTACCCCTAAGCTAGATGATATCAAAAAAGGTATAACAATGCAAGAACAAAAGACTAATAAGCTTTCCCCTAAGGGATAGGGAACAATGACATAAACAAGATGGAAAACATTACTCCTAGGCATGAGGAGACAATGAGACAAAATAAATAAAATGGGGGAATAAAATAAAATAAAGGAGTAGCCAAGATGACTCCAAATACACTAGGCAAGTGGATTTTACCTACATAGTTATATAGATGCAAGATCTAACATGAACTCTAGGCCAAATGTAGTTCTCCCAATATAATGGGAGCTAATAAAATTTATGATGTAGAAACATGATGGTCATGTAGAGGAAAATGAGGGCTTCTCAAAATGAGGAGTTCATGAGAAAAGATGAGAGGATGTTTAATAGTATGAAAATGTCAATAAAAACAAAGTGTGTAAGTACAAGAGTATGGTTTAGACTAAAACCACACTAAAAGGTAATAGACAAGTGTTCACACTAAATTCTAATCAAATTTTCATGATTTTGTGATTTTTAAGATTTTATAGATATTTTACCAATATTTTTAGAATTTTTAAGGCATTGCAACTCAATTGAGAATTACAAGAGACTAAATGTTCCAATTCACAAAATTGCAAGAGTGTGGCTTAAATATGCTACCAAAATAGTGAGAGCATGATAAAGGGTGACTGATCTAACCTCAACATAAATTGAGCACTACATACATAGTCTCAAATGAGACCTCAAGTCACTATAGCTCCACCTTATAGTGGAAGAATCAAACTAGGTAACAACAAGTTCATGAATTAGGCAAAAGGCATAGTATATCATATGAATGGAAAGGGGATGTAGTAATGCATGGTAAGGTGTTTATCCTAATTTTCCCATTGGAAAATATAATTAGGAAATAATAACATGGGTCAATGATACTAATTTTCCCAAAGGTGGTTATAATTAGTAACATGACAAATTAGATAAAATGTGATAATAATGAAGAATTCAATTGCCAAACCATGGTCATATTAGTCTAAGATACTAACTCTATCTATAATACTGAATCAAATTCTAAAACATCCTATAAATATAATCACTAAAGGTTCTCAAAGAAATAATGGATCAAAATGAAGGTCAAAAATGGCAAGTGGGAGGGTAAAACAACTTCGATAAATAGTGGAGGTATGGTAAGAATGGTATATGGTATGGTATAAGGAAGGTTATAATATAGCATGATGTAAATGATCCCCATAGATAATAATTTGGGTAGCTCAAGTGAAATAACACTTAAAGTGTATTATGTTTATGGGATCATGAAGTTCATCTATGTCAAATGTAGCAAGCATGTATGCTCTAGAGGCATAATTAACGATAATGACATAAGGGCCTATCTAATTAAGCTTGAACTTTCTTTTCTTCTTTTTCTTAGCCATGTTGTTCTTCTAATTTTACTTGATGAAAATATCACCAAGCTCAAACTCTCCATGCTTGACACACTAGTTATATTGACCATGTATTCCATTTTGATATGTTTGAAGGTTGTTTATAGTGGACATGTATTTTTCATCTAGTAAATCTAGATATTATACGAAAAAACCTCTTTAATCCTCATCATCCAATATGTGTTTCAATGAGATACAAAGTGAAACCAACTCAACCTTGATGGGAAGAATGGTCTCAATGCCATAGAATATGGAATATGTTATTACTCCTACTGAATTATAGTAAGCCTAGAGGGCATGAAAGATCTACAAGTGCTAATCACAGCCAACATCATTGACAATATTTTTAATAATGTTGATAATGATATTATTACATGTCTTTACTTGGACATTACCTTGTGGGTAATATATAATTTAAAAATATTGAATGATGTTATGCTCAACATAGAGTGATTTAACATCCTTAATTTTAAATGATATGCCATTATCAAATATAATGTTGGATGGGATAACATAGTGGCAAATGAGATGGTTGGAGATGAATTTGGATTTTTTTCCATTCAAGTAATTTAAGGGTATAGCTTCAACCCAATTATTAAAATACCTAGTGTTAGTGAGGATGTGTTTATGGCTGTCACATGAGATAGGGTTAATCTTCCTAATGAGATTGAGTCCCCATGTTGAAAATGACCATGGTGTAAGCATTAGTTTAAGTATTCTGGCTAAAGCATGAATCACATTTCCATGCCTCTAACATTTGTCTCACTTTTTAACATAAGTAGTTGCATCTATTTCCATGTTTGGTTAATAATAACCAATACGTACGATAATTTTAGCAAAGATGGCCCCACTAGTTTGGGATCCACATACTCCATAAACTTCTTGTAAAGTTAATGTAGCTTTTATGGAATTCAAATAATGAATCAAAGTTCCATCAAAGCTTTTGTAGTAAAAGGTTGGGTAAATTATGTTATATTGGGAGGCTTGGTATGTAAAGTCTTTTTGTTGCATATGTGAAAAGTCTAGTGGAAGGACTTGATCATGAAGGTATTTATATAGGTGTAAATACCAAATAGAATTGGGACCAATAATATCATAAATCATTACAATGATTAAAGGTTCATGAGTAGGCACTAGAATATGTTTAAAAATTAACATATAATATTTTTCCTTTTCTGTGCTATAAATCAAAGAACCAATGGTAGCCATAACATCTATACTCCTATTACTATCCCTAGTTATCTGTTCAACTAAATATGGGTAATCTACTACTTTATAATGTCCACCATGGCCTTGTATGGTACCAACTTATAATATTTGGTCTAAAAATGATTTTTAACCTAATTAATAATTATCCAATAATCACCATGAACCATAAGATGTTGAATGTTCCATTATACTACTTGATGAAGCCCTAAAATGAGTACTTTATATTCAACCATTTTGGTAGTATAATAAAAGTTGATATAGAATGATTTAGGAATAATTCTCTATGGTGTAATAAAAATAGGCCTGCCCTTGATCCATGAGATGTGAATGACCCATCAAATTCTAGCTTCCAGTGTTACTCCTCATAAGGTGTTTCTATTATTATCATGATGGAATCATCTGGGAATCCAAAATTGAGTGGTTTGATATCTAAAAGGGGACCTTCAACAATATGGTATGTAAGTATTTGTATTTTTATGGTATTCTAATTGACATACTCAATCTCAAACTCACTTAATAGCATGATCCATTTATCCATATAGCCCTATAAATTTATCTTTGATAGTAGAAACTTGAGTGGATCTACTTTGGAAATGACTATGGTCTTATTATTAAGCATGTAGTGACATAGATTTTGGGCTTAAAAGACCATAGCTAAATAAGATTTTTCTATTAGTGTATAGTTATATTCATATTCTACTAGTGTATAACTTATATAGTACACAACATGTTCTTTCCCATTTTTACCATGTTGAGCTAAAATTTCCCCCATAGATTTGTTAATGGTAGATAGGTATAGTAAAAATGGTCTCCTTAGAATTTGTGGTAACAAAACATGTGGATTGGTAAGGTATTCAATAAAGTGTGAAAAGGATTTATGACATTGTTCATCCCAAATAAATGTAACACCTTTCTTCAACAAGAAAGTGAAAGGATGGCGTTTATCATTCAACTACAAAATGAATCATCTGATAGAATATATTTTTACCTATAAACTATGAAGTTACTTCAAAGTGGAAGGTGGTGGCATCATGGTAATGGCTTTTACCTTGGCAATATCAACTTCAATACCTCAGATAGAGATTATAAAACATAATATTTTTCCTAAAGTGACACCAAATATGCACTTCTTGGGATTATTCCCAAACTTATACTCATGAAGTCTTTAAAATATACTTTATAGTATGGCCAAATGATTTACATGGGTCTTATATTTACCCAATATGTCATCGACATAATTTTTGATAATGGCTTGCATCATGTTATGAAATATGATTATCATAGCCCTCTGACATGTTGCCCTAGAATTTTTGAGGTTGAATGGCATAACCTAACTATAAAATATTACTCAAGGAGTGGTGAATCTTGTTTTGTGTTGGTCTTCTAGTGTGATCCTAATCTGGTTATATCCTAAAAATTTATCAGGGAAAGCATTACAACCCAACTATGGATTCAACTATCATGTTGATATTTGAAATAGGAAAGTCATCTTTAGGGTAGGCCTTATTGATGTCTCTAAAATTAGTGCATTTTTTTATCCCTTATGGATTTTTATTTATAGGCACAATGTTTGATAGCCACTTTGAATATTCGATTGATCAGATGCATCTCAATTCCAAGAGTTTTTTAACACTTTCTTTATGAACACAATAATATGATGATGCATCTTATGTAGTTTATAATTCATAGGTTTGGCATCAATATGCATAAAAAGGTGGTGTAAAACCAATTTGGGGTCCAAACATAGAATGTATGAATAGGTCTATGCAAAAATGTCCACAAACACACTCAAAAGGGCTATAAAAACTTCACATTCCTCCTTAGTGAGGTACATTCCTAATTTGATCTATTTTAGGTCATTTGGTGTCCCAATGTTGACTTTTGTAGTATCATGTACTAGGAAATTTTTAAAATATTCGATAATGGTTGCCAAGGATGTTAATTAGCTAATAATGGTAAAGTCCTCTAGTCAGATTGGTTCTTCGAGCTCTCCTAAGTAGGACAAATCTAAATCACCTAATGGTGGTAATGGCCATACAACAAATGTTATAATACATTCTTATAAAATCTAATCAAAGTAATGTTTTTATACTATACTTAACTGAGACCCAAAATCAATTTCACCATTGGTGGTCTCCTAAGCATCATTCAAGGAGAAGTTAACACCCCCATCTAGTGGTGCTTGAAATAGGTTTACACAAAAAGACTAACCTTTCTCTTCACTCTTACCATGGTCCAAAAGTGCCTCAAATATTTTTTCACTTTCGGATCTTAGTATTTTATTCTTTTGTTTTTTGGCTAAGGGTGTTCATATGCCCTCCAAAATATGATACAATATCTAGTTTTATATAGAACCCTTATTTGTGTTCTCCCAATGGATTATTATCTCTTAGGTATAGAAAATCAGAAAAGGCCTCATCATTCTCAAACTCATCTAAAGGTACTATGGATTCTTGTTGTTCCTAGTCTATAAGTTAAAGATGAAATCAGGAGTCCCTTGTTAATTTCCCCCTAGGCCTCTACCTTTATAAGTTTGGTTATTCATGATATTGTTAGGGATGGCATACTTTATACGATGATAAAAATTATCCAATTTGCCATTGTAAAACTAATAATCATCATTGGTAAGTGGGTCTTCCTCATATCAAGTGGTTAGTGTGAAAATAGTAAGTACTAGGCTATGAATCTTGCATTTTTCCTTCCGTCACCATTTCATGCAAGTTGTCTTAGCTTGGGGCCACCCATATGATTTGGGGTTCTATGGAAGCTTAGAAATATGGAATGTCATAGGTCAAATACTCTCCTATACCATTTTTTTAGATGATAAAATGATTAGATATTTTAATAAGATGGGTATGTGAGGATGAGGCAAGGCTATTAGGGTTTATACAATTTCCCTCTAACAATTTGACGAGTATCTCTTTGTCTTTGTCCTTCTTGGGTACTAGGTCTAGGCCAAAATGGTAGTTATAACTTTCATATTCAATCTCAAAATGATTATAATGTTCATATGGATATATATATCCATGGATAGTTATATCCATCCCTAAATGAGTAAATTTAATACATTTTCATAATGTTGAAGGGATTGCATGAATTTCATGTATCCATGGTCTACCCAAAATCAAATTGTATGATAGGTCTAGGTATATCACATGGCAAAGTAAATAATGGATCAAAGGCCCAATGTTCACTAGAAAACTTATGGTTCCTTGTGATTCCCACTCTTTATCATCATAGGATTTGATAGTAATAGTTTATGGTTGAAGGTTGGATGTTGTATATCCCATATGTTTGATTAGCTTTAAAGACATAATATTCAAGCCTAATCAATTGTCTATGAGGACACATTTGACTTTGTGTCAAGTGATGGAAACTTCACTATATAATATTTTATTATGGAGAGGGCCAAGGGATGACATATTTCTTTGTTCAAAGATCAACTATTGGCTTAGGGCTAGATGTCCAAACAAATCTTAGAATTTATCTAGGGTTATCTCATTTAGCACTTGGGATTGGCCTCAAAGTTTTGTTAGGATATTCTTGTGGATGGTATATTTATGAAATAAATGGAAAATAGAGATTTGTGTGGGTGTTTTTTGGTGTTTTTTCAACCTGATATCTAATTTTAACTTTGACATACATGGGCTCTCATTCAAATTAGATAATCTAATTATGAAAAATTAAGGTGGAATGAATGGTCATTTAGGTTGGTTTAGATGATACAATATGACTGTCAATAGTTAGGGTGACTATCAGTGATTAGGGTAACCATCAATGATCAAGATTCAAGGTCAAGTTAAGTTAAAGAGGTGGGTTAATTCAGTAGGTCAAGCTAATTAGCATTAGGTAGGTTTAGGGTCGAACAGTCTAGGCTAGACCCTATGGATCCTTAAGGTGGTCTATGGACACTTCAACACTTAGAACTATCATGTGTATATTTTTTATGTTTAAAATTTTCCCCTTTTGTTATGTAGTTTGTATCATAAAATGGAAAAATAAAAATGGAGTATCGATCCAAGGTTTGGTTACCCTGAGCATGGGAAGAGGTATTCCCCCTCAAATTAGGAAGTGATGAGGTAAAACATAATTGGGTGTGGGTTTGATGAGTGGATAAGGTGGGGATATAAGGTGGGTGATAGGTTGGGAACTAAATCATAAACATGCACACAAAGTTTAATAAAAGTGTAATAACCAAGAATGCACATTGACTAGGTTGTCATGGTTGGTAAAAATAAGGTTGTTGCTAGAAGGAAAAGTGACACATGGACCATATGAATACATTTAGGCATGGTGGTTAGGTACACTTATAAATGCAAGTTTCCTAGGTAAGGTTAGTGTTTCCATGGGTATCTAAGGTAGGAACTACTCTTGAGAAGAGAAAAGCTAGTCTGGGGAAGTCATGGGTATTTGAGGTAGGAAGTGCTCCCAAGAAGACACAAGTGGAAATAGGTCAATATGGTGAATGTTGTCATTGCAGTTAAAAGGACTAGGAAATATCATCAAAAAATGCACATGAGTTGGGCCAAAATTTACCAATGTCAAGGTGATGTGGTAGTGGCTAAGGTGAGCAAAGAAGGTAACTCCATGGGTGGGTGTTTGGTTTGGTTTTGTTCTAAAAAATTTTGGGTGGAAAGGCAATGGAAAAATGCCAAAATCCTAACCATAGATGGTCAAGGGTCATTAATTCAACCATCATTGGTCACCTTGATCATTTATATTTAGGTATAAAACCCAAAATGATAGAGGTCAAAGTGAGATTGTGAGGTGTATTTACTCATTGTGACTTTTTGACTCTTGATAGTGAGTGTTTTGCTTTTTGGGATTTTATGTAAGAGGTTACTGATGGTGATATCTAGTGACTAGTTGATTGATTTGGATTGATAAAGTGGATGGAGTGGATAGGAGAGGATGTAGGGTGGATGTGGAAAAGGTTACGTAGTGGGTCCCAAGATTCCTCTTTGATGACAATTAAGGAATGAGGTAGGGGCTACATGAAATTGGTAGTTTAGTTTGATTTTAAATTGCATTTAGATTGGGAATTTGATTACTTTGTCATTATTAGGGAGGGTAGGTTTAGTTTGATCTAGGTATTAGGATTTTATATAGGTTTGGTTAAATTTGTGGTTGAATTTCCAAATTGGGAAAGGTAGGTTAGCTAAGTAAGGATAAGAGATAAATTTAGGTAAATTGGTGGTCTAGTGAGGTGTTTGTGTGGGTTTTGGGGAGGTAAGGTTTGGGAAATTTCTATTGGTGGTCACACACAATGACCATCAGTTGTCATCCTGACCATCAATGATCAATGATCATTGGTAGAATAGTTTCTTGACTATTGATGATCATAGTTACTATCAGTGATCGATCAAGTGGCAAAGTGTTGTGATAAAAAGTGAATTTAATTTGTTTAATATTTTTGAATGTTTGAATGTTTATTGAATGGGGTGTCAAGGTTAAAACCTTAGTTATTATTTTTAAGGTTATAATTATGGATTAGGTCAAGGCTAGAGTTAGAAAGAGAAGGGGTAATGGTCAAATACTTACTATTTAGGGTGTAGGGTGATACATCATGGTTTAAGTGTTAAGGGTAGATAAGAGATGTTAAGAGGCTAAGTTCATAGAAAAAATAGTATAGGGAACTAATTTATTGTCTATCAAACATTTACAAGCATGGGAAGATATTTATATGTGAGATTGAGTGTTTTACATCTTCTCAATTATGTATCAAGGGATGACCCTAGCAGATTGGGCTCACATGGAGGAAGTGGGCTTGGGAGTGATGTTTCACTATCATCACATGCCATAGGATGAGGTGATGATCATGGACCTCATTAAGAGATGGGATCTATCCATGAACACCTTCCTTCTACCCACTAGTGAGATGATGATCTTACAAGAGGATGTGTACATGATCACTTGGTTACCCATACAGGGTGATCTAATTTATCACATCGAATAAGAGGAGAGAGATGAGTTCTTAGATTTGGTATATGGAGATGACCATGGTCTTGTTAGATGACATGTAGGAGGATTTAGATACACTCCATTGTATTAAAGGGAAAGGGGTGAAAGGAGACTACTCATGATGATGATGATGATGATGATGATTATGGTATCATATTTCACCATTCTTAATTCAAATAGTGGGAGGTTTTCATAAATTTTATTATGGGTTTTAGGGGAGATGATGCTAGGCTACACAACATTAAGATGGGTGCCTCTTCTACTTGTCCAGATATATAAGGAGATGTGGGGTTTTAGATCTCTTAAGAGATATGACATCAACATTAGGTTCATGAAATTCTACTAGGCATATGAGCGCATCTGATTTCTATGATTGATGGGAATACTATGGAAATGGTGTGTAAATATGGAGTTTAGATTTGTCTTTATGAGGTGGAGAGCTGATTTTTCCCTCATAGGAATAGGAGGTGGGGTACATGAAATAGATTGGTTTATAGGTGCACTAGAGGTCTTAGTTGTTGGTGACTTCATTTAGAGGCCATACATTAGGTTTATAGACTGGACTAAATACAAGAGACATACACTATCCCTATATATCTATAGGTCAATATTCAATAGGAGGGATAGTGAGGTAGATATCATCTCATTTGATATGGTGCAATGATAGTTTGGCTTGGTATAGGGGATTTTGGGTTTGTTCCCAAGGTATAAGTGATAGAATGTAGATCTTCTTCTCCTATAACCATAACCTATTTATATTTTACTTGATCATGAGGAGTTACTAGCTAGGGATAATATAGATGATGCAAGGTTTGTACATGGGTACCCTACATGGTAATAGGAAATATATATAGCAGCTGATTTTGGGAGTGATGATGGTGGTAGGTAGCCTATGGATATCACCTAGCTAGTAAAGGTGGCTAGAGAGGATAGGTATAGGGGTTTTCCCTAGGTGAATAGGAAATAGTGGTAATAACTAGAGCATAGGCTTAGGTGGTAGCTTTACAAGCTTAGCTAGCTACAACACAATCTTAACTATGGTTATAGGTGAGAGGGACCATGCTAGAGCTACACTAGCCTTGGTTACCTAAGAGAGTGACTCCTTGAGATAGACCAAAAGAGTCTTTACATCACCTTTAAGACCACTAATCATTATCCCTATGGTAGGGTATCTAGCCATAGTGGAGGAGCTATGCTACTACAAGGCCATAGTCTAGAGATATTGTCCTGATGAGCCCTAATGGGGTGAGTATATAGCTAGTTTGACAAATGGTGCTAGCATGGTGAAACTAGGCTAGTGGGTTGCTTCTATAGGTGGATAGGTAGGAAATTTAGAAGGATAGGCATGAAGAGGTAGTAATTCCCTAAGAGATAGTAGTGCCTCAGGGGCATAGTCATGATATAGTTATGGGATACTATATTTTGTTATATATCATTTTAATACCATCCTACGAGCCTATGTGGTGAGATGTATATCTTGAGAGAGAGACATGCATATTGTTATATACATTATGATTTTATGGATTATAGACTCATGATTTATAGATATTATCCTCATTTATTGCTTATCATTCATGGTTTGTGATTTGATGTTTTATGCTCATGATGTTGATTATACTTATGTTGATCATTGATGATGCTATATTGATTATGTTCATGATATGGATATGGATACTAATGTAGACTCACCTAGATATACATGTGATGAGATGAATTTGTTTTTTATGTTCATATGATATTGATGTGATAATGATGTTCATGCTAAAATTTAACAAGTATATGCTTCCTCATTTAGATTTAGACATGTGGTGAAAATGGTTTATTTCTTGTTTACTCAAGGATGTTATGATTGTGATATGATGATGTATATGTTGATGTTGTGTCCTTTTTATATGATGATATGGTTATGATTATGGTCATTGTGCTAAAATTAAAGCACACAAAGTAAGTTGAATAATAACACTAGATGTGAGAAAAAGAATATAATCAAGAGAAAAACATCTTAGTGAATATATAAATCAAGTAGGAGAGTATAAGAAGAAGGAATGATGCTTCTTCTTTGGCAAGGATGAAAACAAACTGAAGTTGGATTGGCTTAAGGAACATAAGCCCTTCGAATGATTCACATTAGCATTTGTTAGTTGGTTAAAAGGTGTCTTGATCACATAATGTCAAGTGAGCTCAAAAATACCTTGATTATGTATATAAAGGGGAGATGGATGAAAATGAAACATTCTTATGTGACTATCATTACTCTTTTAGAGGTTACCAAATAGTTAGTATAAATAATTCTATGTCATACAAAGTGTAGACTAATCGATGTGGGAAGTTTACTCATGAGAGTCGATTACAGCTTTCAAAATATCACTTATGAGGGCCAATTTCATCCTTCAAAATTACTTTGATTTTTCTTGATAATGGGTCTCTTTCTTATTTTGTTGTGTGGGAGGGTTGGAGAAGTTGATCAATGTGGGAATATTCTAATAAATTATTATGCTGTGACAAATGCTTTACTCAACCATCCTTCTAAGGAATGGTCTAAGTTTGTGTGTTTTATTTAATGAATTTTGATATTTTTCCTTCAAAGGAGTAGTCCACCTTACTTGTAGTAATTTTGATATATTTTTGTCATTTATACTTCAAGGGAGTAGTCCACCTTACTTGTAGCAATTTTGATATGTTTTTGCTAACTATCCTTCAAGGGAGCAGTCTGTGAATTATAGGGATGACCCATGATTATTTTTGTTTATGACTTTATTTTGATCCATTTGATTTTTATTGGCATAGATTCACTTATATAGGCTTAAATTTTGACCTTTATAGAGGCAAAATATAAAGCACAAGAAGGTTGATTAGGTGTAAAGAGGTTTAAGTGATAATGATCATGGAAAGCCATCCTATAAAAGGGGTTGAAAGTACCATGAGAATCATGCCATGGGTAGAGCTATGGTACCCTTTATTCAATATTAGTCCATGATTGTGATAGATAATCACATGATTCAATTTCAATCAATTACCCCTAAAATAGGGAGATGAATGTTGTTTTGAAAGCAAGGGATGAGCTTAAGTCAAACAAAAGGTGAGTTTCATCCTCTTTAACAAAATAAATGACATAGATGTGAAGCATTGAGGGGCTCAAGTTTTGGGTTTCCTTTAAGAAAGGATAACCAGTAAGCTCCTGATCTGCACTTGTGCGTTATGATATAAGGTCTGAGCTAATTGAATGTGAACATGCCACATTTTATTTTCTTCATATTGGTGACATATTGATTTTACTTTAGGATGAGGTATTCAATATTGAATTCTTACATTTTAATGCATTTTTTATAGGCATGTTTGATTTTATCTTGGTAGACATGAAGATGGGTGAGGATGCCTAAACAATGCTCATCAAGTAGCTCAAGTTGGGATAAATGGTGTTGATGATAATCATCTTTAAAAATGAGATATTTCAAAGATATTCAAAGAGATGGGATTAGGACTTTGAGAGGTAAGATAGCCTCCACTCCAAACTTAAGAGAGAATGGAGTAGCACCCATAGGGGTTTTAATTCTAGTATTATATGCCCATAAGGTGAAGGGGATATGAAAATACTAATCCCAACTAGATGCATTGACCCTTTTAGTGAGCAAGTTGTTAAGAGTTATTTTAAAGGCTTCTACCTATCCATTCACTTGAGGGAGATAGGGTAATGAGAAACTTAACTTAATACTAAATACATCACAAAGACCTTGGACTTACGTGCTTTTAAAATATTTTCCATTGTTAGTGATAATTTTGTGAGGAACATTGAAATGGTAGATGATGTGATGGTTGATGAAGTTAATAATATTTTCAGCTTTGGTTGAGACTAAAGGAATATTCTCTACACATTTGTTGAAATGCTCAGTCACACTAATTATAGAATGGTGTCATTTTGAGAATGGGGGTTTATTTCACCAATAAGGTCCAAACCCCATTGTGATAAAGGATAGAAATTAGTGCATATGTGAAGACTATGGCTAGGTACATGATGTAAATTGGCATTTTATTGACATTAAAACACTTTTTCACATAATCAAAATAGTCTTGGTTAAGGTTAGGATATTAATAGATAAGGATAAGAATGTGTTTAGTGATGGCTAGGCCACTAAAGTGTCCCCCACATATCCCATCATGCATTTCCTTGATAGCATGAGAGGTTTCATGACTACATAGGCAATAGAAGAGGAGACCAACAAATTTGAATTTTTAAATAATTCCCCCCATAATTGTATAATGTGAGGTACTCTAGATAAATTCTCTTTGAGCATTCCTTGAAAGCCCAAAAAGAATGATGGTAAGGTTAAGATAGTCAAATGTCTACTAATACAAAAGATCAAGTTAGGTGTCCTCCACATTAAATATGGAGGGATAATTTGGTTTGACATAAGAGGGCTCGGTGAGTCTATGGATAATGATAGATAAATTATATATAGAGGGTACAAATAGGATCTAAGAGGCAAGGGAAGCCATGGTGTCAGCAAACTTGTTGGTAGATCATGGGGTGGATTGGATATTATAGTATTCAAATGTTGTTAAGAGTTTGTCAACTAGTTATTTTTACTATTATAAAACATCATTATTTTACTGGTATATTCCATTGATTTTATTGAACACAAGTTGAGATTCACTAAATTTTTTGATCATTTTAAATCCTAAGGTTAACATAGTTTGAAGGCCTATCACTAAGGCTTTGTACTCAACCATATTATTGGTACATTTGAAATATAGATTGAAGGATATGGGAAGAGGTTCACCATGAAGGGGATTAAGGATAATTTCAAATCCTCCACTACATCAAGACTTTTATATATTAAAGAACATGGTCACCTAATAGGTGAAGTCAGCCTAAGAGAGGGTCATGATAGACTCATCAGGGAACTCAAGAAGAGGAGGTTGGTTATCTATTAAAGGTGCTTTGGCCAATTGGTTAGTAATGACTTTCCCTTTAATTTACTTATACTAATGAAACTCAAGGTCAAACTCAACTAAAATCATAAGCCACTTGGCCATTTATTGATTTTTTATGGCTTGGAGTGCATATACTTGAGTGGTTTAGCATTGGTTATGACATAAGTTTTCTGGTTAAGAAGGTAGTGTCAAAGTATGGTGGCCATAAAGACCAAGGATAGGTAAATTTTCTTAGTATGGGTGTAATATTTCTCATACTCTACAAGTATGAGACTAATGTAGTAGACTACTTAATCTCTATTTTGTTCATCCTAATGAGCAAGCATTGCCACTAAGGAGTGGTTAGTGGTGGAGATATTAAGGTAGAAAGGTTGGTCATCCTTGTGAGGGGTGAGGATAAGTGGAGACAAAAGGTACACTTTGAGTGAATCAAAGGCCTTTTAATATTCATTATTCCACTTGAAAGATACATCCTTCTTTAGGAGGTGATGGAAGGGTTGGAATCGGTTTGAGAGCTAAGAGATAAAGTGATGAATGGATTAGAGCTTCCCCTATAAATGATGGAGTTTCTTGAGGATGATTAGAGGAATCATGTTAAGGATGGATTTGATTTTGGTAGGATCAACTTTGATTCCTTTAAGAGAGACAATAAATCCAAAGAGTTTTCCTAATAAGACCCCAAAAATGTACTTCTTGGGGTTAAGGTAGATATGGTAATAGATAAGTCACTCAAATAAAATTTTGAGAATGGTTAAATTATCCTTATGATATTTGGATTTCCCAAGAAGTTCATCCTTGTAATCCTCGATAATTCTATGGATAAGGTCATAGAAGATGTAGGTCATGGTGTATTGGTAGGTTGTACTAACATTATTTAGTCTGAAAGGAATGACCCTATAATAAAAGGTCCCCCATGGGGTGATAAAGGAATTTTTGTGTTGATCTTTAGGGATAATTAGGATTTGATTTTAGCTTAAGAATATGTCCATGAGAGATACCATCTCATAACCAACTATAAGATCAACTAGTTGGTTAATGTTTGATATAGGAAAGTCATCTTTTAGTCAAGCAAGGTTTAGGTCACAAAAGTCCATACAGATGTGTAGTCCCCCTATGGCTTTGGTGATAGGTATAACATTAGATACCCATTGGGGGTAATCAATGGGTTAAATGAAATTGACAGTTAGGAGACATTAAAGATCTTGTTTGACAAGAAGGGATATACAAGGGTGTATTCATTAAATTTTCTACTTAATAGCCTTGGAATCATGGTTGGTGATGATGTTATGGGTGGAAATGGTGGGGTCAATTCTTGTCATGTTGCTATAACACCAAGAAAATGTTATGTTGTAGTCTTGGAAGAAATAAGGGAAGTCATGAATTTCCTTGAAATTAAATGATTGGCCAATTTTGACAATGTGAGGGTTATCCAGAGTGCCCAAGTTGATATCCATGATGGATTCATTCAACATGGTTTATATCTTAGGAAGAAGATATTTGTGGATGGAATAATCTAAGGCACCAAGATAGGTGAGAATGAAATCATCATCTTGGCATTGAATGATGTTAATGGTAGGAGAGTCATCTCTTATCTTCTTAGGATGGGTCATGGGGATAGTTACCATCACACCATATTCTTGATAAGTTAGGGGTTTTAGGTTGATCATGTTGATGGAAAAAACATTAGGGGATGATGTCATTATCCTCATAATTAGATGAAGAAGATGTTGGTGAAAAAAAGATGTCTTTCTCAATGATGGTGATGGTAGGTGGTTTGGTTTTCCTCTTATTAGGTAGAATGAAATTAAGGTTGTGTTTCTCATAAGTATTTCTAGTATCAATTTAAATTAACTCATGTGGGTTGTTCTCATATCATCCAAGACCAAATTCTTTCCAATCACACCTATGGAGGTATGTTTTGGCAAGGTATAGGTTGTCTAGATAGGAGAAGATAGAAGTGAATGGTTGAGGTGAAAAAGAGGTGGTTGATGTGTCAAGTGGCTTTTCAATTCCCCCATAAATGAAATGGGTTTGATAGTTTAAAGGTTTGAGGGGAATAATGGCTTTGGTATTATGGTCATTACTAGGTTGGTTGTTAAGTTTCCCATACTCGTGGGGAGTAGGGAAGGTTTTAAGGGTTAAGAGGTGATATTCTCCAAGTGAAAAATGTTGGAATGTGGATTCAAAGTGGTTTGTGTTAGGGATTTGATCTAAAAGGATTAATGAGCTAGTAAATTCCTCATTAGTAGAAGAAGATATGGCTTTATCTTTTATGGTTGAGGGCTTGTATTTAGCTGATGAGGGTGTGGTATATGGAGATAGGAGGATGTCATTGGGGAAATAAGTCATGTTACATGATGAAAAGGGACTTGGGTCATCTTGTATAGTGACTACCTAGCCTCTATGTTCAAATTTGATGTAACGATGAAGGGTAGTGGTTACATAACCCATGGAGTGGATCAAAGGTCATCCCAGAAAAAAATTATACTAGAATTCATCTTCCACTAAATAGAAGAGTTCAAGGAGTGTGTGAGGCTTAAACAAATATGAAGGACAATAGTTCCTAGAGTAGTGTCCATGGTGTCATTAAAGGATCAGAGGATAACTAAGGTTTCAAACATGACATTTTTTGGTAGTTTGAGTTGATCATAGGCATGAGAGGAGATAATATTATTGTTGGCTCCCCCATCAATCATGACCCATTTGATGTAGGTTTTGTTGATTTATGAAGTGATGAAAAAAGGGGAATCTGGTTCATTAGGGTTGATAGAAGGTATTTCTAAATCCTTGAAGGTGACAAGGTTAGAAATTTGGAGAGTGTCAACAAAGGCCTCTAGAGGTTAAGGGTCTTCAAGTTAGACCTTTATTGATTGTAGTGCCTCTATCATTACTTGGAGATGATGAGGTGAGGTATAAATCAACTCCTATAGGCTCATATTTTTGGGGTCTAGTGAAGCTATTTGAGAACCACTCTCTTAACTGATTTAAATGGGTTATAATGAGAGGTGCCTAAGATAGATACCTTGGGTTTGGATGAAGGAGAAAGTGTTTGAATTTGACTTAGTTGGGAGGTAGAAGATGGGTATGTCCATGGGATGGAAAATTTATCCTTTCCCTTATCTTTTTTCTAAGTGTGTGATCATGTGACCACATGGATCGTATGGATAGAGGGAAGGGTTGGGATAGGAGGTTGGTTTGGTTCCTCATCACTCTAAGGTGAGAGTGGGGGAGTAGGTAGGCATTGGGTAGTGGTTTTTGGTTGTTTTATAATTTTATAGATCATGGGAGGTTCATATATTAATAAATCATCCTCATCATAGAGACAATGGATTATAGTTTAGAGAGCTTTTCAATTTTCCATGCCATGTTCAGATGTCTTATGATAGGTGCATACTTGGAAATAATTATACTAGATGGGTTTTGGACTAAGAGGGTAAAATGGTCTAATGGGAGGTAAGGTTAAGCAAGAGGCTTGCAATAACCTTTGGAAAATATTTGAGTTAGACTTAGATAAATGTATATAGGGTTTCAAGGTTTTGACCTAGGTTGGTGAGATGGAAATATTTTTAGAAACAAGCTTGGTGGTAGGGGTCTTGAGTAAAGTGACATTTTTAGTTGTTAATTTTGGTTTAGATAAGGGGGTTGATAAGTTGGAGGTAAGATATGCCAAGGTATCTAGGTTGGTTATTGATGGCTCAGGAAAGATGGGCATGTTGGAAAGCAAGAGTGATGGGGTAACCAAAAGTAGTGGTTGGGTTTTGGTTGAAATAGTTGGATTCCTAATAAAATTATAAGGATGAGGACCTAATATATAGGGAAAGATTGAGGGGGGAAAAATATATCCTTCTATCCTTTTTGTGGCTTTACCTCCTTGGTTGATTTGATTTAGTGTTTGGCAGGTGGGTCTGGTGAGGTGAGCTCCAGTTTCAAACATGGGTGATTAAGGCTCCATATAGGGAAGACACCAAGGTTTTTGGTTGGTTTGGTTGAAGTGATAGAAGATTATTTAGTTATTTAGGATTTGGTTACTTTTTATGGTTGATAAATTGTTAGGTTGGTAGAGGTTTCGATTGTTTCAGTTAATATGATGGTGGGTCAGATAATAGAAGTTATGGATTGGTCTATCAAAGAGGTGGTTAGAGGTTCATGTTTGATGATGTAAGGTAACCCTAATTGTCACCAAAATGTGGATCAACTGATGTTAGATTTAGAAACAAACTCCAATCTTTGAACTAGTATATAGAATGGTTTATAGATTGGTTGTATTCCCTAGATAGTGGACTCAAAAGATATTCCCATAGGTTAATAAAAGGGAATGGTGACCTTGTCTTTTTCCTCAATAAAATGATAAAATGTTTGTATGGGTGGTTCATCTATGGGAGGTACAAATATGGTGGTTTTATGCTTGGGAATGATCTCTAAAGGGGAAGTGAATTTTTTGATAGTTAAGGGAGAAGGTAAATTGGTGATGGTTAATTTCTTTGGTATGTCAGTTGAAGGATGGATTGATGACTCCACTATCTCAATAAGTAGAGGATGGGAAAGGTTTAATTCATTTGTTTAGGTATCCAAAGGAAGATAAGGTAACTCCAATATCTCAATAAGTGGAGAGGGTGAAGAACAGGTAGATTGGGTGGTAGGTTCTTCAACGATGAGCATGTCAAGGATCATATTGATGGTATGGGTATCATGAGAACACTTGGATTTATTTCTCTCATTTTTGGTAGGTGCATGATTTAGAAAAGGTTTTCTAAAAATATTAAGGTCTTGGTTTGGATGTGTGTTGGGGTTGTATAACATAATCTCCCCCTTGTTAACGAGGGTTTGGACAACATTTTCAGAGGTATTACACCTACTAATGTCATGCCCAACTACTTGATGGAAAGCACATAAATCATTCTCATTATACCATTCAGGTACAAGATGAGAAGAATTAAATTGTTAAGGGGGTTTGATGGCATAAATTTTTATGATATTCTAGTTTAGTAACTTATTTAGGACTAAAGCATAATAATCCCCAAGTAGAATAAATTACTTTTGATTATTTTAGTTTTAGTTTCTCATGTTCTATTTTAAGGATTTGGCAGAGTTTGATTGATTGATATATGGTGGATGAGAAGTCTTAAGAATAACCACATTCATAGTTCCCTTAATTTTAGCATTGGCATTGGTTTGGTTTCTTGGTTTAGAGGAAGAGGCCTCATTGGTTTTGTAGGTAGAGTTTTTGTTTTTCAACTTTAACTTTCCTTCATCGATGAATCTATTTTCTATATTGCATGCCATGGTAAAATATTAATCAAAGGTTCTAAATCTATGAACACATAATGTAGAAGAGATGTACTTAGCACATGCCAAGGAAAAAAGTTCTATAAATTTAGGTTGGGGTAAAGATAAGGAAACTTGATTGATTAGGATCCTCCAATGGGATATAAAATCAAAAATAGATTCATCATCAAATTTATAGAAAGAGTAAAGGTCAGTAATGGAAAATTTATTGGAGATGTTTATTGAAAAGTGATCCAATAAAGTTTGGGATAGTTGGGTAAAAGAGAAGAGAGAATGTTTAGTTATGGAACTATACCAATCTAGTGTTGGACCAGACAGGGACATGGGGAATGTATGACAAAAGAGAGCATCATCATATGTAATCAAATAAAATGAATGCCTAAATTATTTTAGGTGTTTTTTGGGGTCCTCCTTACTTTGAAACTTAGAAAACTTGAGAAGTTCCCATTGAATAAGATATGGTTTGATAGGGACAGATGGGTGAATGGGATCATTATAGATTTGGTTATATGATAAGATGTTATGAAAACTAGATATTGATGACTCTAACGTAATCATTTTATCCATGAGCATTTTCATTAGATATATTTGGGATTATGTGCATAAAAATTTATGAGTTTCATAATGTTGTTTTGGTTAGGTGACATATTGATAGTTGGTATGAGGCTAATGATTTTCCATGTATTGATATGTGGACATTGTTGGTTGGATGGATGTCATGTAGGGGTAGGTGGATGTAGTTGGTTAGGTAGTGGGTAGAGTTACATACCCTTATGGGTTAGGTATGTAACCTAGGTTTGGTGTGATGAGAACTTGTTGAAAGGTTAAGGGGGGTTAGGTAGGAGCTATAGGTGGGTTTGTAAATAAAATAAAGGTGGTGACCTTTATACTAATCAATGGGAAGGTAGAAGGTATCAACACCACAAGATTTTGAAGTGGAGTAGTGACTAATTGATTTGGGGTAGCCAAATTAAGGTTGGTAATGCTAGTAATATGTATTCATATGGTGAGGGGAATATAGGTTGTTAATTGTTGGGTTTATCCTAAGGTAGAGGAGGTATTTGTGGGGGTGGAAGGTATAAGGGTGTTGGTTGGCTGGGTAGTTAGTTTTCCTAAGTAGTATCAAGGGTATTATTGGTGGATGAATATGCTTGGGTGGTCAATGGTTGGGTGGAAATTTTATCAATATAAGGGTTCCACATAAGGTGGGAAGGCATGCCATAAGGTGGGTCCATAGGTGGGACCAAGGTAGGGGTATAGTGAGGCATGGTACTGAGATAATGTTGAAAGGACACATGGTTATTATATAAGAAGGTCACAAATTTTGTATCTCCTTGGAGAATTACCCAAGGGAAAGAAGGACTTCTCTTGAAGGGTGAGGAGATTCTTTTGGTTCAAATACATAATCCATGGATGAATAAGTAGAAGAGGTTTATTGGTTTGGTGATGGTTTCTAGTTTACTAGGTTCCTTCACTATTGGTGAGTTAGAACCATACAAAATAAGGGAGAGAGTATACAAAACAATCTCACTACTAAAATAGAGAGAAGATAAGAAATGAGAAAGGAAATTAAACACACACTAAAAAAATTGTTAATTCCTAAAGTTCTATTTAGTCTTTATTTTGGCTTATTCCTTAAGCTTTAAGAACCATGTGATTGAAATTAGTTTGTAGAGAGGGTACTAGAAAAGATGTCTATGTTTGGTTTTAGGTTGTGTTTAGGCTCTCAAAAAGGATTTGTATTGTAAATAACTACATGGCTTGGTATTGGGGCCTACCCTCTCACTTCACACACCACATTGATAAGGGTGTCGAGTGATTAGCAAATATATATTGATTTTCATAGTTTATAATTAACTAGAGAGCTGAGTTGGTTTTCCCCTTAGTAATGACCTCCAAGTAAGATTTTTGGGAAAGGGTAAGGTGACTGCTAAGTGATGAAATCCCAGTTGGTCCTTATGTCAATTTTTTTAGATGTTTGATTCATGTAGGTGGTTTGGTTTGTGTGTATAATACAAGTGATGCTATGATTAAATTACTCTAGTTTATTTTAACTAAGTGAGATAAACTTGCAAGAAACCAATGCATGTAATTGATTTTAAACCCAAAAGAAATTTTCATTTCATTTATGAGCATAGAATAAGGAGAAGAGCATGTAGATTTAAACAAATGAAACCCAAGTATATATTTAAGGGTTCCACTAGGCATGCCAAAATGTTTCAAAGAATTTCAACTTATATTCCATGAGAGGAAGAAGAAATAAACTAGATATGGGTGTGGTTGAAAAACCTATTTGGTCATGCACACATTGAATTAGATGATTATAGAGAGCTCCTCTTTAGTTTACAAGGAATGACCTACAAATAAGACAAAACTAAAGTGAATATTTGGTTGGATAGATAGTTGGGAGGATTTCCTAGTGCTAGCTAGATCTTGAAAGTAAGAGCTTCCTTGAAGGTTGTCAATCTACACATTTTAAACAATTAGGTTTATAAAATTAGATAAAGTACTTGCATAGATCATAGAAGATAATAAAATGTAATACAAGAAATTCTTGATAAAGAAATAGACTAAAATGACTAATATAGAGATAAACAAGTCAATACTAATGCTAAATAGGTTGGGTGTGATTCAGAACATAGGTTGGGACTTTGTGAATAGGTAGAGGAAAATAAAGGTAAATTTGGTTGAGGTTAGGTGGGTGAAAATATCTTGTTGTTATATTTTTCTATAGTTACCATTGGTGGTTGGTGTGACCATCGATGATTAAGGTGACTGTCGATAGTTGTGGTAACCATTGGTAGTTGGATAGACTGTCGACAGTCAGGATGACCATTAGTAATTACTATGTGTTGGGTTTGGGTGATAAAAGGGTCAAGTTGATGGGGTCATAAAAGGTTATTATTTAATATTGGTTTATGTTTGGATGATTGCAAAATGGAAATAAAGTAATTGACAAATTGAAAACAAATAATTAGCTTGTTTTCGATTGTATAGATGAATGGTTGAGTTGGTTAGCTCATTGATGGAGTCTAACATGATTTTGATAGAGTGATGGTACTTATCTATCTATTGAGGGGTGGTATCAAGCTAGCTCTTTGAAATGATGATTAGATCACTAGATTACTAGAAGAATACATGTAAAGAAACTTTGGATGCAAAATCTCTTGAAGTCATGAATGGACCCTTTTTCACCTCCTGCTCCTCTCTTCTTATAGGCAAGGAAAGAGATGTGCAACAAGATGTTAACCAAGGGTCCAAATTTCTATCTAATTTTAACTTCAACATGCATGGGCTTGCACATTAATTATAAAATCTAATTACAAAAAAGCAAGGCAGAGTGAAGGGACAGTTAAGTTAGTTTAAATGATGCAACCTTACCATCAGGTGTCAAGGTTACCATTGATAGTTAGGGTGATTGTTAATAGTTGAGGGTCAAGTTCAAGTTGAGTTATAGAGGTGGGTTAAGTTAGTACTTCAATATGACAAGCATTAAGTAGGATTGGGGTTTTATAATCTAGGATAGGCCTAAGGGGGCCCTAAGGTGGTCTAAGGGTGCTTTGACACTCGAAACTATTGTGTGTAGATTTTTGGTGTCTAAACAAATCATAATTTTACTACTATTCATAACTTTCTTCTAGTCTACTTCTTTCTTGTTCTATACTTAATAATATGTTAGAATTAGAACTAACTAAATATATTACCTATTTATAATTTCTATACATAGATTAGTTTTTATTTCTATTTTTAGCCATAAGAAATTTAGTGTATGTTTATATTTGAGAGCACCTGATTAGCCTACTTAGATTTGATTATAACCCTTGTGTATTTTCATTTCTATATACCCATTTAGTGAACATTTAGGTAAACCCAACCTATCTATACCTCATTTTAGGATTAAACAATTGCATAACATTCTTTCACTTGAGATATATTTTCACCCTTTGCCAACTAGTTTTGTTGTATCTAAGTTTCCATTTTTTTATGGTAAGGGTGATCTTAAGTGGCATCTTCAATATTTCTATGTTGCATGACTTTATTATGCTTGCAATGATAAACTTTTGACTAAATTATTTCTAAGGAGACTCATTGATTATACTTTGATTTGGTTATATGATTTACCTTTACAATATGTAAAATAATTGAAACCTATTATAGATCAATTTTTATAACATTTATCTATTAACATTGTTGAAAAGGTTTCTTATGCCCAAATTTCAAAGAAAAAAAAAACCAATGAACTTATCCATGAATATGTCTTGAAGTTATTTATATATGATTAGATTGGTCTTTTTATTTGTACTTATACATGGCATAAAACTCTTATGGTTTAGAGACCTCCTATTACCTTCAATGAGAGTGAGATTAAGGATGATGAATCTAATATGCACTATTTATTCATTCAATCATACCTTAATAAACACCCTATGATCAATGTTATGATTTATAATGGTGGAAGTGAAAAAATTTATACCATGAAATTTTTTACACACTTGGATTATAATCATCATCATTTACACCCTTCAACTCGATCAGTTAGAGCATTTGATGGGACCTCAAAATAGGTTCATTGTGAGATTGATTTATCTTTTTAGGTGGGTCCCACACATGTAGTTAATACATTTTTAGTTATACCTTCCATTAATGTGTTTAATATGTTATTATGATTCCCTTAGATAAATACTCTTCGATCATTACATTTTATAACACAAGGGTGTGTTAAATACATTCATGCCAATTGAGTAATTATAGTTTCTAGAATTCCATAAGAGAATCCTTTTAAATAAAAGAAATTTTCACCCAAATAGATAATTATTGAGCCTATTGAGGATAATTCACTATAAAAGTGTAATAAATAGTAAATTGAATCCTTAAACTTTTAAATAGTAAAGTGAATTTACTATTTATTACACTTTTATAGTAAATTGTAATAAAAGTGTAATAAATAGTAAATTGTAATAAAAGTGTAATAAATAGTAAGACATATTTTTAAATCCTAAATTGGATAAGAAATATTTACTTCGGTACATAGGGTTAAAAATATAGAAATGATAATGCACAAGGGAGATGATTAGATCTAAAATAGTCCAATTGGGTGTTAAACTAAAAAATAAACATAAATTGAATTTCATAAACTGATTTAAGATAAAAATAGTACATAAAACTATGCCAAGTATATAAATGACAAATAAGTAATGCACTTAGTTTTGTCTAATGTTAATGCAGTTCCAAATTTGGAAAGGTTAGAAACAATACTAGAATAAGATTCTAGAAAAATCATCAAATTTTTATTTGAGTGCATCTAGATCCTTGTACACTAACATTATCCTGAGATGGTTATATTTAAACTACTATCTAAACTTGAAACAAGTATCTTATATAGAATACTTGATAAAAAAAGATGTGACCAACTTGGTGCTTTTGGGTTTCACTTCACCTTAACTTTGGTCCATTAGATGTAGGTCGTGGACTATCACTCATGAATTTTTTAAACCCTAATTCTTCATATTCGTAACTACGCTAGGGAAGATGGGTTAGTGGGCACATAATTTTGAATTGACACCAAATACCCCTCTATTAATGAGCACTATCTACATAGCCAATACCCTAAAGAGGATCTCAGACTGATGTAGTTATTCCTTATGTGTTAGTTTATGTGTGAATCATGAAATATTTTAAAACTAAGTGCAATAGTGACATATCTTGTAACTTATCAAATATGACACTTAGGATACTCCTTCAATAATTAAAAACTATGTTTGTGTTATCCCTATGACATATATGAAAATAGAATAAAATAGGGAAGATTTACTTTATTGAGTGTTTTGATAAGTTGCATTGGTCTATGTTATGTGAGGAATGAACAAGGGTTAATCTTGTATTTATATCAATCCATTCAAATAAGTAACTCACATAAAATTACTTAGGATAACCATTAGAATACATTTCATTTACAAATTAGATGAATTTAGAGAATTTTACACTTACATTGGTGTAGGATGTTAGCATATATACATGTGTTTATCCTAGATGCTAGTGACCTAGGAGCAGGATAGTAGGTATATACTCAAAACTTGTAGAGGTGGAACATAATTAGGTTTTAAGAATTTTAAGCAAGATATAAGGTCTTAGTCATCAACATAAGATGGGTTAGACTAAGAGATATGTCAAGGGGCACACGATAGAGTTTATGTGAGACTTTAGAAAGTGAGAAAGGTCTAGAATAAAGAGGAATAGACAAGGTTTGATTTTTCTAAGTGTACAAGACTGAGGTGTTATATAATCCATAAAATATTGTCTACATTCCCCCATTTTAATCTAGTAATGAAATTTATAATTTAAAGGAAAGGAATGTGTACATGGGTGTGCATAACACACCTTGGCTTTATTTGAGCCTAACTTGAGTGATTTAATGGTAAATAACTTACAACCAATAGCATGTTACAATACATAATTAGTGCATATAATATAGAATTGAAAGTATTTGAAAATATTAAAATTGAAAGAGCAATTTTTAGGACTGCACTTTTATATTTATTTAACAACCTTACCTATTGGCAAGTTGATTTAAAAGATGTATCATTGTAAGGATCTAAAACTAAGATTAAGATAAAAATATATAAATATATAAAGTGTATATATATAAAGAGATAGAGAGATATTGTAATTCACATGTCTCCAACCTTGGAGAAAAGGTGAGTTTCAACTCTGCATTTGAGATTAGCTCAATCATGTATACCTATCATACTTATAGCCTAGTGATCATGAGTGAAAAAAGTCAAATAATACTATCAAATTAGTAAGTCTAGATAGTTAATTCCAAACTAAAAAATATGTAATATTAAGTTATTTAATCACCTCAGCCATACCAAAACTAAACCAACTACTATAGTAAATTAGCTCAATATATCCCATAAAAGTACATCCTTGGAATCAATGCATAAAAGCACATGCTAGTGGGTGATGACAATACCTGAGAGTGTTTTTAAAATCTAAAAATAATTTAAATCTTGTAATATTAGGTGCATATTCATAGCATATGCACCTTAGATATGTCTCATGTTGAAATTATGTATAAAAATGGTACCAATGTATAAAATTCTACCATAATTATCAATCTAAATTATATAATTGTGTTATTTGGTCAATTTGAAAACTATGTAAATGTGGATAAAATTATTCCAAAGCATTTCCACACTATATATGGATAAATAAAGAAAATTAAATAAGTAAAAATGTGGAGAACATGTTTCCAAAACATGCCCGCACTATAATCTAGAGATGTTGAATATTAAATAAGTGTGGAGTACATGATTCTAAAGCATGCACACAGTAAATATAAAACTATGAATAAGTGGAAGTGTTTGAGGATTAACTTTAATTTGTGTCTTTAATATAGTTTTATATGCTTATTATAAGTCTTATGTGTGTGTGCATTTATTGTATTTATAAATGCACTTTATTCTAGTATTTTGAGGTGTCACTCATCTCTCTATTACACTTGTTAGATTTGGAGTTAAATTTAATTCCACTTCCCCCACATGGAACATACATCCTTATCAATTTTAATATTATTAGGGACACATGGAACACATACTAGAGCTTGAAATTGTAACTCCTTTTCTCTCTTAGATCTTTATAAATAGATCTCCTCTCACTTTCTTCTATACTTTCCAATACACTCTCAAAACACTCTTGTTGATCTAGTCTTTCTCTTATATCCTTGATATCTAGGAATAAGCCCATTATTCTCATATATTATTCATTATATTATAATTAGATATTCTTATTCCAAGATTTCAATACTAGTGTTGGGTTTTTTCCATATGACATTTTCCCCGATTGCCATCTTTATCTCACATTTATGGCTTAATTCAATCTTGAGGTAATATTGTTTCATTTTTCATTTTTTTTATTTATTGTTTTTATTGTTTTTATTTATATTATAGTGATCTTGGTTAATTTATTAATATTAATCCATTCCTATATGACATGCCCCCATTGAATCTAAAAATTTGATATAAGTACCAAATATTGAATGAGTGTGGAGAACATGCTTCTAAAGTATGCCACCACTAAATATAAAAAATATGAAAAAATATGGATAGAAATCCTATATCACATTTACCCACTGATATAACCCCATTTTAGGTGAGGTAATAATAAATACTAGTAGTTACCTCACCTTAGAAGGATAAGACAATTATATAATTTGTGAATGGAACCACGTATCATATATGACATGTCTAGGTAAATGTAGAATTGAAGTGTATTTACCAATGTGATCAGATGAAGGAATAGTATTCATGATATGAATCATGGAAACATCTACATAGTAATAATACAAGATCAACAAGTAAATCAAGCACACACAAGAGCACTCAAAATCAAATCAAAAGGCAATGGTTCAAAGAGACCACAAATAAGGGGCATGTTAAAATACTACATAATCAAAGAGACATGACTTAGTCAAATATCCATAAAATCAAGGCTGACATATTCAAATGTCCATATAAAAAATTACACATTTAAATGTCAAAGAAAGAATAAATATGCATGGGTCCACAAACAAAGGAGTATATTCAAATACTTGAATAAAAAAGAAAATAACAAGGTAATACACTAAAATAATTACATAAAGTAAAGCATAATAAACCAACATGCATGCATCATATCAGCTCATGGATCCAATGTGTTGGCAAGAAAATCAAGTGCACATCATATCAAGTATCCTATGTAAGACATAATAGTGGATAAATGCATGTGTAAGTATGTGTATGAGCTTAAAACATGATAACATAGAGTGAAGATATAATGATGTAACCTATAAGTATCATGATCATAGAGGTGGATTCCCCCCATGTCCCCAACATCTAAAATATGAATAGATCATGTATCCTTATATTCCTATATTAAACTCAAGTATAAGAGTGACACACATGTGTATGTAGGATTAATTGATATACCTTTTGTTAACATGTAACTAACACATAGATGCCAAGGAGCCAATAGAACATGTTATATGATGAAAATGTTTTTGTATTTTTTTTTTAGTTTTGGGTACTTTTTAGATATTTGGAGACACTTCTCTATGATCCTATCCAAAGGGTGATCATAGATATCTTCCTAAATGGGGCCTAAAAAACTTAAGTTGGATCTTATATATTGTTTTCATCATGATTTGATAATTCAAGAATGTACACAACATGTTACTCCTCACATTTTAAATTTGTGGTAGAAGTAATACTATCATTTGGAATATGTATTAATTTACCCTCATGAGGAAATTAAATACCTTTCTTATTGGATTAATTTTTGTTTCCATTTCGTATATCCAAAGATTTCCTAGTGTAAGTGAATATGGAGATGTGGTAGGAATAATAAAAACCCATGTTTTAATTACTTTAGGACCACAAGAAATTGGTATTATTATGTTGCCCAAGGAGTCTTTCCAACCTCTTTTTTTTGTAAGTTTTTATATCAAATCCAATTTTTTTTAAAATATCTTACATTACAAGTAGTTTTTTCTTGTGTAGAATCAATATGGTTATGCCAAAAAAAAACATTAATAAGGTAATTGTTAAATATTTTTATCATCAATGTTTGTTGTTTTGTTCACTTTGTAATTATTTCATAAGACATTGACCTTGGGTTGGTCCCATGTCAAGTAACATTTTCAAACTGACCATACAAATATTAGTAATACTAATTTTTTTTTCATAATGCTCCTTAGGTAATTTATCTCCTTATTTTATGTGAAGGATAATTTTTTTGTATTTGGAAGGAGGTGTGTTAAGTTTATTTGAAAGAGTAATTATGAAGTAAGAATATCTACTCACATAATTATATAAATAGGTATATTAATCATATCATTTATGAAATGATATTTATTTTAATGGAGAAAGAATCCCTCTACTAAAAATAAATTCCAAATCCAAATCTGAGGGTCTAAATGTTATCTCATATGATGTATCTTGAATTGAATAGTATAATATTTAAGGAATTCATCATCATATTACTTGAAATTTTTAAAACGTTCTAACATAAGTTTTGACACATTATTGATATTGAAATCCATTAATAAAACATCTTGTAATTGTTAAAAAGTAGTTAAGGAACCTTTTGATAAGATATAAAACCAAATTAGAAATGCTCATAAGGAATAATTTTAGCAATAGTTTATCATGTTTTTCCAATTGACCAAAATAATTTACAAAATTAATCATGTGGTCAAATGGGTCCTTATGACTCAAAAAGAGAAGTAAATTTGGTAGTTCAAAATATTTTGAACAAGGATATTCAAGTATACATTATTCAAGAGGTTGATTGTTAAATCAAGTCACATTTACATTAGTATTATGAAAATCCATTTGCATTTGCAGAATAAAAACTTGATTTTTTATATCCCCAATAGTGGTCATCGTCTAAATAATATACTCCATGGGAATAATGGTGTTTGATATAGGTGTTATCATTCATTCTAATTAACCACCTCTTTTGAATTGAGGCACATGAGTGTCATCATCTTTATGCATAACAAGTGTAAGTTCATTATCATACATTTAGGATATGGTGATAGTGGTATTGGAAATTTCAATTTTAGTAACTTTGGTATATCATTTCAGTATTTTAGATCATTAGAAGAATTTGGTTCTTTCCATTTATAATTTGTTTATAAATTAGTCATAATTTCCTTATATATTTATCATAACTTTTTATGATCATAATAAGGATAATATTTGTAACATTCAATCCTTTTTATTGTAGTATGTGCATAAGGGATTGAGTAAATGACTTGGCTTATTGGTGACTCGTATATTTTTTGAAAATCCTAATCCTTTCCAATTTGTATTATTATAAAGAGATATAGGGTGGGTTACACCTTCCTCATGTTTTCCCAATCCATGGCCTTGGTATCCATATTTAAAAAAATATTTATGACCAAAATAATATAATAGTGGTGTGAAAAAAATTAGTAAAAGCATTTTATCTTCCTTAAGATAGATCAAATCATCTCTTGAAATGGTGAAAGCATGAACCTGATTAGAGGGATGATATCTACCACCATTCAAAGATTTTATATTTGAGGCTTTATCACTTGGAAGAATACAAAAGTAATCAATTTTCAACCCTTCCTTAATAGAAAGTTTTAGAGTTTCATAATCATATTCATCAAAGCAATTAATATCATCCATGATGAGAGAGATAAATAGCTTAAAGATTAACACAAAATAGGTAAAAACATCATAAATGGTATGTTTAGGTAAGAAATATATTCAGATATTGGTTTCACCAAATTTTTAACCCTAAATTGGATAAGTAATACTTAATTATGTAGATAGGGTTAATAATATATAAATGACAATGCACAAGGGTGATGATAAGATCTATACCATGCCAATTAGGTGATAAACTTAGATATAAGCATATACTAAATTTATTAAACCCATGTATGATAAAAATAATAAGTATAACTATGCTACATATATAAATGACAAAGAGGTAATGCACTTAGCTTACTCTAATGCTAATACAATTCTAAATCTAGAACATGTAGAAAGTAGATTAGAAGAATATTTTAAAATAGTTGTCAAATTATATTTGAATGCCTATGGAGCCTTAGACACTAGCATCATCTTGAGATAGTTACATCAACAATATTGGTTAAACCTAATGTAAGTGTCTTATATCAAATACTTGTTATAAAATGATGCAACTACTTGGATGCTTATGGGTATGATTTTGCCTTCACTCTAAGGTATTTAGATATGGATCATAGACTATCATTCTCATGAATTTTTAAAAAATTAGTTCTTCATCTTCGTACTGACCCTAGGGGAAAATGGGTTAGTGGTAACATAGTGTTGATCTAACCCAAAATACCATTTTATGAATGAGTGTTACCTACATAGCTAATCATTAAAAGAGGGCCTCAGATTGATGCAGTTTCCCCCTTTATATTATGTGTGGATCATGCAATATGTACAAAGTAATTACAATAGTGACCTAACTTTTAACTAGGAAAATAAGTCTCTTAGGATGATCCTCAATTAATTTAGACCTATGTTTCTATAATCCCTATGTATAATATGAAAAAATGAGAAAATAAGGAAGATTTTATTTATTGAGTGCTTGATTGAATGCTTTGATAATTTTCTTTAGTTTGTGCTATGTGATGAATGAATGAGGGTTGATTTTTTTATTATATCAATCCATTTTTATAATTAAATCAAATAAAAATAATTAGTATGACCATTAAGATGTGTTTCATTTCCAAATTAGATGAATTTAGGGAATTGGACAGTTAGAGCAAGACACTAGCATCAATGTAGGTGCATATCTTAGATGCTAGTGTCCAAGAAGCAACAAAGTAGTTACAAAATTAAAACTTGTAGAGGTGTAAGACAAGTAGGTTTTAAGCATTATGGTCAAGATATAAGGTTTGTGTCATCAAAATAATACTGATCAGACTAAGAGATAGGCCAAGGGGTATATGATAGAGTAGATGCAATACCTTGGAAATTAGGAAAGGTCGAGAACTGAGAGGAATAACTAAGGCTTGATTTTTTCAAGTGTATAATACTAAGGTGTTATATAATACATAAAATAGTGTCTACACATATAGTGGAGTCCAAATAATCCTCATCTAGTATGAACCATATTTAGATATCCATATCACCTATATATGTTCCTATTACTATTTTTCCAAATAAACCATAAATAAATCAATGTTGGTTTCCACAAACCCCTATTTCTATTATGTCTTCTAATGCTTTGTGACCATTGAATCACATTATACGTATGTAGATCATTATAGATATTATAGTGATAAATATTCTACCTATACATGATCCTTAGTAGCATCACCAGTTTATTACACCAAGTTCACAATGGGGAGATATCTATGATCACCCTTTGGATGACATCATGGGATAGTATTTTCCTTTCAAAAATTCTAAAAATACCAAAAAATAAAATACATTCAAAAATACAAAAATATTTTATACACCTACATATTATATTGGCTTCGTCATATTTATGTGTTAGTTCCATATTGATGGATAGTAACACAATTAATTATACATACATGTGCTTCACACTTATATTTGAGTGTGATACAACATATGTAGATACATGATTTATTTACTTTTATATATTGGTATTTCCCTTTAATCATGTATTAAGATGTTGGTGGCATCAATATTATTTTATTAAGTGACTTCCAAGTTATATCATTCTATGTTAACTTTATGTTATCATGTTTGAGCTAATATGTACTTACACATGACTTTATTCATGCATATATCCTCTATAGTGTACTTGATATGCTATGTATTTGAAGTTTTTTTATTGCATTGGATCCATGAGTTACTATGATATGTTTTTGTTAGTTGATTTTGGTTTAATTTATGCACTTCTTTGAATGTCTTACTTTTTTATTGTCTTGTCTATTGAGCATTTAAATATACTCCATTACTTGTGGGCCATGTGCCTTTGTTTGATTTTTTGACATTTAATATGTCATTGCTTGTTGTATGGACATTTAAATATGCCATTATTACTTTTATGTAAATTTCATTAAATCATTCACTTTATTTTTGTACATTTAAACATGCCCCTTGTTTGTGGTCTCCTTGGACCATTAACTTTTAACTTGCTTTTAAGTGATCTTGTGTGTGTGTGCTTGATTTGATTGTTGATAGTATATTTTAACTATTTATATATTTCCATGAATTTTTTTCATTCATCTTAGGCCTTAATTAGATCACATTATATTAGTTAAAATGATACATTTGCATATACATGTTATCCTATATGCTACATAGTCCATTCATAGTTATATGGTTATCTTATCCTTTTGAGGTGAGGTAACTACCAGTTTCTATCCTTTACTCACCTAAAAGGGTGGCATATTAGTGGCGGCATGTCATAGAGGCATGGTTTCTAAACACACATTTATATTTTCAAATTTAGTTAGTGGCATGTCATAAATTAAAATACATGGCTTCCACACATTCACAGTTTCAAATATATACTGGGGGAATGTTTTATAAACATGTCCTCCAAACTTATTCAATATTTAACATACCCAAATCATAGTAGGGGCATGTTTTAGAAAAAAATTCTCCATATTATCACTTATATCAATTTTCATATTTCTCCATATATAGTGGGGGCATGCTCTAGACTCCAAACTAGCCATAACACACAGTTACATGATGTAGATTCACTTTTATGGAAGAATTATATACATTCACACTATTTTTATAATTAGTTTCAACATGATACATATCTAAGGTGCATATTATATGCAATGTGTACCTAATATTTTAAAATATAATTCAATTTCATATTTTAAAAATCTCTTAAGGGATGTCACTGTCCACAAGGTTGGACTTTTATGAGCAATATTCAGCCAATCTACTCTAGTAGTTGATTCACCTTTTGGCATAGTTGAGATGATTAAATGACTCAATATTGATAATATTTTAGGTTGGACCTGATTGTATTATCAGACCTCACTAGTTTTATAGTGTGATTTGATTAAGTTAACTCACACTCACCAAGTTATAAGTTTGATTGTATTGCACATTTGAGATAATCTTAACTATCGGGTGGGAATTCATATTTGATCTAAGTCTAAGGGCATGTACCCTTGTATCTCTCTCTTTATCACTATCTCCTTAGATATATTCAAGTTATATATTTATCCTAATCTTAGTTTTGGTGATTTATAATGATAGATACATCTTTCAAATCAATTTACCAATGGGTATGGTAGTTACATTGATACATAGTTTTAATCCTAAACCTTACTCTTTCAATTTTAAATCATTTAAATACTTTCAATTTTATATTATATGCACTAATTATGTACTATAACATACTATTTTTTGTATTTTAGTCACCAATAAATCATTGAAGTGGGACTCAATCAAAGATAAGGTGTGTTATACACATCTAAGTACATTTTCCTTTCCTTTAAACTAGAAATTTCATTACTAGACTAAATTGAGGGAAATGTAGACACTATTTCTAAATTATATAGAACCTAAGTCTTGTACACTTGGAAAACTCAAACCTTAGTTGTTATTCTTAGTTATATACCTTTCATGCTTCTTCAAATCTCACATCTATTCTCTCTTATTCCCCTTGGCCTATCTCGTATTTTGACTAGTAATATGTTGATGACCTAGGCCTTCTATCTTGCCTAGAATTCTTAAAACATGTTTATCTTCCACCTCTAAAAGTTATGAACCTATACCTACTTTTGTGTTCTATGGGAACTTACATCTTAGGAAGACACTTGCATTGACATAGGTTTCTTGCTCCAATGTAAGTGTCAAGTGCCCTAAATTCATCCAATTTAAAAAAGAAATATACCATAATAGTTAGCCTAAGTGATTTAATTTAATTTATTTATCCAAAGGGATTGGTATAAATATAAGATTAATCCTCATTCATTCCAAACCTACATCTAGTATAGACCAAGAAAACTTATCAAAATCATTCAATCAAGAACTTAATAAATCAAAAGATTTCCTATTTTATCATATTATGATATCAATCATAGGAATAACACATACACATGTCTGAATTACTAAAGGATCATCCCAATATCATTATTTTCTAAGTTATAATCTAAGTCACTATTGTACTTTATTTCCACATATTTCATGATTTAAACACAAGCCAACACATAGGGTATAAATAAATAAGTTTTAGGTCCTCTTTAGAGTATTAGTTATGTAGGAAGTGATCATTAATAGAGAAGTCTTTGGGGTAGCTTGACATGGTGTGCCCACTAACCCATTTTTACCACAACCACTATGAGGAAGAAGAACTAGGGTTTTTATATTTGATAAGGAGTGATAGTCCATGACCTAAATCTGAATTCACCAGAGTTGAATCAATAAAAAACTAGAAACATATAGGTGATCCCATCCTATTCCAATAGATATTATATATACAACACCTATGTCCAACCTAGAGACTAGCATTAATACAATCATCCAAGGCTGACACAAGGGTATGAGGCTATAAAGGCACTAAATTTAGAATTTGGTGACTATTTCATAATATTATCCTACTCTATTCCATACCTATTCTAAATCTTGTTCCATATTAGCATCAAAACCAACTAAGTATCTCATTTATTTATCATCTAGATATCTAATATATATGTACTTTTCATTTTTAGCATATCTTAGCATGCTAAATTTAGTATATGTTATATATAAATTTTGTAATTAATTAGTTTACTATAGATCCATTTATCACCCTTGTCCTTTTTAATTTATATATTTTTAATGCTAGATTCCCCAATATAGATTTTAAGGGTGAAATAATGAAGAAATATGATTTTTACACATTGCATGATCCCAAGCATCCAGGATGTCTAATATTGATTATAATCATATGGTATCCTAGGGTCCCATAAAAACATTATTATGCCATATGGCATGATCATATATATTTATAAGGTTTATGTTCTATCAAATAAATTGAGGGGGGCTAGGGAAGTGGATAAATATGATTTCACCATTCATCCTCATCTTGGACACCCATAGTGTTTAGGAAAAATAACTAAGTCAAAATATACCTAGGAAAGTGAGTGAGTGACAAGGGGTAGCTCTTCTCTTTCTTGGGGACTTGCAAGAACTCTAGGTGAAAATTGGCTCATTTGGAAAACAAAATAGATATTTAAATTTAAATTCAACCCCTAATAAAAAATTATAGGCAAAAACAAGGGGAAACAAGTTTAGGAAGAAAACATAATCAATTTTCTAATTCAAAGGTGAAACTAGACCATTCCCTGAAAGTGACTATGTTTTAAAATGAGATTAGGAAGAATACTAACCATTTTTGCTTAGACCAAGAGAATATATATACCAAACTACTAAAAAAAACATAAAAATATTTAATACACATAGTCTGATAAAATCAAGGAAAAAGAGGCTAAACAAAGATGAATGAGTAGATAAAATGGTCTCATTTGGTCAACACTTCAAGAAAATTTAATCTGATACTTCACTAAGAGATTGAGTATTAAAAGTTAATTAGATGCAAATTCTCAATAAAATAAACCAAAATTAGGAAATAATAGGCCAAATTGCTCAAGTAAAACAAAATACAAAACTTTGTATTAGTCAAATAATCTTTAAAACTTGAGGCAAAATGGTTTAGAAATGGACATTTGAATGTAGTTTAAAACATAATCAGAAACAAACCAAGACTTATCAAATTTAGGAAAACTTATATAGTTGTATCAATGAAGACCCAAATGTAATATTCTATACCAAGTGTATGCAATAAACACCTTAAGTTTAGAATTAGTTTAAACAGTGAAACAAATACAACATTAAGACTACAACTTTTCAATGACCTTTCCTAACTAGAAAGAGATAAAACATGCCTAGACCTAGCTAAAACTTAGAAGACTAAACTCCAAAGCAAAAGGAGGTTATTTGATTTCATGAATAACTTAGTGCATGATGCATAAGTAACAATAATAATAATGTTATTTCTTCTCTCTAAAATAGAAAAAAAAAATTCCTTTATAAATTAATGATCTTATAAATGCTAATTAATGCCCCAATCCAATCATTCTTAAAAAATAATATAATTGTAAACATACTTATCCTATTCATAATAACATACCAATGTTTAAAAAAAATAGTATAAGTAAACCCCTAGACAAAACTCTTGAAAAACTCAACATGTCTTCCTAAGATGTCATATCTTTAATTCATGTTGTAGGTTATTTAAAACACAAATTTCATTAATTATTCTTAGAAAATAAAACATATCATGCCTGGTTTGACTCTAATGCAATCCATGGTAATCTTATTGTGTAATTTTATTCACCCTACCCTCTAATTTCAAATTTATTACATTTTCCACATTTTATGGAAGCAGGGACCCTTATTTTCATCTTAAAGCTTTTCAAAAAACTATGCATGGTTATAATAATAGTTAGCTATTATTTAATTATTCCCTAAAAGTCTAAAGGGATGTGTTTTTATTTGGTTTCATTCCATTCCTATTAGCTCTTTAACTACATATATATAAATAGAATAAGCATTATTAATACAATATATTCAAAATAAAGGACCTAGGGTTACTTATAAAAAGCTACCCTCTTTACATCAAGGCAACTCTAATTAGGTTTGTAATTGTATCCAAATATTTAATATTACTATGCATTAATTAATTTATTAACTAATTTATTTTCAAGTATGATATATTTTTTCTATATGTATAATCTATCCATTAAATGAGAAGATACTCTATTATACTTATGAATCATTTATAATCATTTATTATGAGTCCTTAACATTCAAAGATGAATTGGGGTTTTTTCATGTTTTTAATAATATGAATGAGGACATTCAATTACAAAAAGAAAATACACATACCTAATTTTATTCAAATCATGTTAATGCTAAAATTATTAATCAAGTATAAGGATCAGATTATAAAAATGCTTCTAAACATGTATACATTAAATCAAACCCTAATAAAAAGGCACACATTAATGTTAATCATTTACTACCTAAAGCTCAACCCATTTATGATAATTTTAAAATATTACATAAATAAAATAAATTTATTCCCAATAATTTTAATAATAATAATTCCTTTACATTAATAAAGGTACAATCTCTAAAATTCACTTTCAATGATCATCCACATGATATTTTAAATACATTGTTGGATAAAAAGTTAAGCAAATTAATCCTTAATTATTATAATCATCATCATCATTTATAAAGCATTAATATCCAACCATTTTTTTACATATCATGTGATGAAGGTACATCATGATAATGATTGCTATGCATTACAATAAAAGCTAATGGAAATTGTCAAAAAAATCATATCATTTAAAAACTCTGATAATAAGTTACATAAATATCCAACTATGTCTTCAAAATATCTAAATATTAGCATTTTTCATAATACAAGTTCAAAGAATGTCATAAATATCAATACTCAAGCTAATAACATCATTGATAGTGCTCAAATAAATAATAATAACAATGAAAAATCATTCACATAAGAAGTCCCCAATGTACAATATTTACAAAATTTAAAAGAACCAACCAAGTTATCTACACAAATATGGATCCCTAAATCAAAAAAATTTACAAGTTGAGAATAATAAAATACATAACAAATAACCTTTACATTTCAAATAAATAGAATAAAAAATGATTACTTTGCATTTATTTTTCCATCTATTTGACAATTCTCTTAAGACCATTAAAATAAAACATTCAAAAGAAAATCCAAAATAAAAATATATATGCATAGATGTTAATGTCATAGATATAATCTTAAAGTGTTCATACATAAAATTAATCGCATAACATGTGTTAATCATTAATTGGCCTTTGGACTGAAATAGCTACTGTATAATTTATATCAAGAACATCATCCTCTCATCTATCAAAGGTTCTTGAGAGGTCAATGTATGGTAAAAATATTTCAACCTAGATATTGACCTCCACCTATCACAAGCCTTGTCAGCTAAAAAAGTCTCTTGTATAGTCACATGTTCACCTTGAAGAGCCCCTATAGGTGGAGGTATCCACTATCAGGTTAGCTTGGCCCAAAGCTGATCTCACTTAATCACCAATGAATCTCACTCTACTCTTAATGCCTCCATGTTATATAACACCCAAAACCATGTTGTTTTACAAATGTAATATCTATAAAATAAAGTGTTATGTATCCCACCATGTTCACTCTCTCCATAATCCCCTTAGGAATGACACTATAAAACACATGTGTAAACACTATTTATAAAATATATAGCACCTTAGTATTGTACACTTTGAAAATACATATCATGGATGTACCTTAAACTTATAAGCCTTCCCTATTGTCGAAAGGCTTGAATACACTATCTCTCTATTCTTATTAATTATCTCTTAGTTTTACCAACTATATTTTGATGACTCAGACCATCTATCATGCTTATAATTTTATAAAGTTTCTTATCATATATATTTTCAAGTTCTAGACATGTGTTTGTTTTCTATCTACTTGAACACTTGTGTCCCAGTCAGTTGCCTATGTCGATATAAGTGTCCATATCTAACACAAGTGTCTAGAGACATAAAGTCATCCAATTGGTAAATGAAACATATTCCTATGGTTGGCCTAAGTGATTTAATGTGAGAAATTATCCAAATGGATTATTATAAATATAGGATCAATCATCATTCATTATTCACCTATCCTGGACCTAGATACTTATTACCTACTCATAAGGTAATTTACCAAAATAAATTCAATCAATACTCAAATGAGCAAATATTTCCTATTTTCTCATATTTCCATATCAATCATAGGGAAAACACATATATAGGTCTAAATTACTAAAGGAAATCCCATGAGCCACATTTCTAGGTTATAATCTAGATCACTATTGTACTTATTACATATTTCATGATACACACACAATCTAATATGTAGGGGAAAACCACATAAGTATGAGGCCCTCTTTGAAGTATTAGATATGTATTTAGTGCCCATTGACATAGAGGTCTTTATGGAAGATAAAAAATATGTGAAAACTAACCCATTTTCCCATAACTAGTATTAAGATGAAGAATTAAAGATTTTATATTTGACAGGGAGAGACAATCCATGACACAAATATGAGTGCACTAGAGTGAAGGTCACACAAAACCCAGAAACATCTAAGTGGTCATAGCTAGTTTCATAATATATTATATACTAGAAACCTATGTCAAATTCAAATATAAGTATTGACATAACCAACCTAGTTTGACATAAGTATCTATGGATAATAAGGTATAATTTCTAGAATTAGATGACTAATCTATAATTTATATCCCATATACTTTCTTCTTATTCTAGATCTAGATCTATGTTAACATCATAACAAACTAAGTATTTTGTTTACATTATCATTATAATATCTAAAATAGATCCACTTTCTATTTTTAGCATATCTCAACATAATAAATTTATTATATGTATATCTAAATTTTTTTAATTAATTATCATGATTTATAGATAGTATACTATCCTTGTAACCTAGGTTATATCTACCCTTTTAACCCTAAATTTCTCTAATCTAGATTTTAGGGTTAAACATTTGGTGAACCCAACATCTATGTATTTTCATGCAACTCCTAATGTGATCTAGGGTTTTTATAATTTTCTTGATCTCTCAATTATTATAATTTACCTAAAAAAATATAATTTATTTCCTAAATCATGTTTACTATGGCTAAAAATAAATTCTTCCTCCTCATAACCCTAAGGAGGGTGATAACTATCATCCCTCTAACCAGGTCCAAGCTATCACTTAGGTAAGGGGTAATGTGTCACATCCTATAGTTTCAAATGAAGGTGATAAGTCTTAAATACCCAGTGTTTATGCTTTTAAATCCATAAAATATCAAATTATTAGTATGAATAAGTTAATAAACTTATTCAAAATAAAATTGCATACATGTAGAATCTAAAACATGTTAGTGTTAATCATGTGTTTGCATCTTCATCTATAAATGTTATACCCAATAAATTTTGGTATCCAAATGAAAAGCTACAACAAAATATATCTAAAACAAGTGATTCAAAAAATGAAGAAAAGGCTACTAAGAGTCTTAAGTGAGATCCTAAGAGAAATTATTCAAAACAAAGTGATCAAATTAAATCCTCTACATCCCATATGGAGATCCAAATATTATTGTGCATATTATAGAATTCTTGGTCATTGTAAAAATTATTATTTTTCATTAATTAACAAAATAAAAAGTCATAAAGGTATTGGTTATCATATCATCGATACATTACTCAAGAAAATCACTCACATTATGAGTACTTATCTTAAAAAAAGTGCGAAAACAAAAAATATAGATGCCAAAATATAATTCAAAGCAAAATAAGTGTCAAAATAATAAATAAATAAATAGAGAAAATAACATTATTAAAGGAAGTAATTATATTAAAACCACAAAAAACAAAATAATGTAATATCCATTTATTAATCAATACCAAACAATAAAATGGCACAATTCAAAATGATTATGACATTAGTGATATTATTCCTAATACCAATGTGGTAGATAAACAATTGAGAAAATTTTATTTTAATCCATTTGATACCTTATCACATGATCTATTTATACTTGAATGACTCAATAGATATTATTTTAATCCATCTATATAATGTATAGAAACAAATACAAGTAATGGAATATTAGTAAAGGTAAAGAACATAAAATATATTTAAAAATAAAAACCAAAAAAATATTCACATAATTTTAAAAAAAAAATATAATATCACCATAGAGTAAGAAGAACATTATATTAATCACTACATCCCCTTGATACAATAACATGATACACTTTATGATTACTAGGCACACATATGGCACATCTAGTTTAGAAAATTTTATTCATTTACCACTCTTTGAATATTCTCATCCTCCTATTGAAATCATTTTGTAGCTTATCTAATCTCAAAATATTCTAAAAATACCAAAAATATATATAAATTAAAAACTATTTTTACAATTTACATGTTCTATTAGCTATTTGGAATATATGTTATTGATTTCATATTGGTAAATAACATATAATTTATTCCTGTGTGTGTGTGTGTGTGTATGTGTGTGTGTGTGCGCGCACACGTGTGTGCACATGTGTGCATGTGTGTGTGTGTGTGTGTGCATGCGTGCACGCGCGCGCGCGTGCACGCGCGCGCGCGTGTGTGTGTGTGTGTGCGTGTGTGCGCACACGTGTGTGCACATGTGTGCATGTGTGTGTGTGTGTGTGTGTGTGTTTGTGTGTGTGTGTGTGTGTGTGTGTGTGTGTGTGTGTGTGTGTGTGTGTGTGTGTGTGTGTGTGTGTGTGTGTGTGTGTGTGTGTGTGTGTGTGTGTGTGTGTGTGCGCGTGCGCGCGCGCGCGCTCGTGTGTGTGTGTGTGTGTGTGTGTGTGCGCACACGTGTGTGCACATGTGTGCATGTGTGTGTGTGTGTTTCATGCATCTCATAATCATCAAAAAGTGTTATTTGAGTGATAAGAGTGCTAATTGAGACTACCTATCCCTAGCTTAACTCAATACCTATTTTAGAGTCTATTGTCACACTTATCTAGCCTAGTGCAAGCCATAAACATCCCTAGTTAGATCCAAAGTAGTCCCAAAACCTTATTTCTTGATCTTGTCACTTTGTTCCTAATGTTATAATAGATATAAACTAGTTCCATGTGTAACTAATGTCCCCAAAATGGTGTTAATTTCCTTTACCCTAGCATTTACCAAATGTATATCTTTTCAAAACTAAAACTTCCTAAGGTCAACCTAGACATATTTTATCATTCACGCAAGCAATATAATAGTATATATACATGAATTTTATCCTTATAACCACTAAATAGAAATAATATTCAAAATTCACATTCAAACATAGAATAATTTGAGCTCAATTAAGGTTATTAATCCCTTTTATACCCTACTTATGCATATTATCATCTACAACAGCCTTAAGGTTAGATTTTCTAGATTTCCAATCTCAATCACACTCAAAGCACTCAAGGACACTATCATAATAGAATAAATTTCACTTACAATAGCACTTAGGTGGGGAGATCTACATTGAGTTTGATCCCTCCTCAGATTTTTGGTATGTAGGCAACTCTTTTCACAATGGGGTAATGAGGATATCCAAGCTACCCTACTAACAAACAAACTTTTTAGCTCATGCCCTAGTTGTATGGAGGATTAGGATTTTACATAATAAATTAGTAATTATAGGTAAAATACAATATTCCAAAACTTATGCATGTAGAAACAGACCCCATATATCTAGACATAGGTACACCCAAAAGCTCAAGATAGTCTTACACAAATGATACTACCACCAATATCAAGACACTACGACCACTTTTCTAATAATGGATATACTATCTAATTATGGTAATATAATCCAAGAGGATTTATAATAGTAATATCCAATTTATGACACTCAAACTAACTTTTATGTCATTTTCCAACACTCAAATCATCTATATCAGGTTTTTTCCAGCTAAGTCATTACTTTCACTATTGATTACAATTTAAAAAAAAGTTAAAGCTAGTCAATTTTGTAACAAATCAGTGGATATATTTATTTAATATTATTTTCCTAATTTGGTATTATTATGTCTTTAACAATCATATGATTTAAACTCACTAAAACCTAAAACTTTAATTTTTTTGGTGAACCTGACTTTAAAAATTACTCAAAACCCCAACCCTAGATAAACCTAGGGTTTACATTTCCAACATCTAGATTTTACATCCATAAATTTTATAATTTTATTTGATATAATCATGATAATAATGAAATAATAATTTTATCACTTTTTTTTACAAATTTTGACACTTTATTTTGTATACTTGTTCCCTTTAATTCAGAATGAACACATAAAAGACATAAACACATGTATAAATGATACTTTATATCAATTGAAATGTATGTCATATTTCATTATATATATATATATATATATATATATATATATTTATTTCTATATTATGAATAACTAAATTAGGAAACAAATCCTTACATACATAAAGGATCTATTAAATAAGCTAAAAACCATGTTTCAAGATTTAATGTCATATCTTATGCATAGGAAAGAATCTCCTTCTCCTCCACATATCCATGATGGTGATAGCTATTTTATCTATAACCAGGTCTAAGATATCACTTCTCCATGAGATTAATAAGCCTATAACATTATAAATAATCCTTATACTAAACCTATTCATACATCTTCCCTACAGGCTGTGTGCCTACATGGTCAATCAGAAGCAACTAGGGTTTACACTTGTGAGACTCCAAGGGATAAAATTATTAGGATGATCAAGATAATATCAGATGTATAGAATAAAAATTATTTATTAAGTGAATAGGTCACATTACTGGAAAATCAAATTACATGTACAATCTTTAGAATATGCTAGCATAAACTATGTATATGCATATACACCTAGCAAAGTTATGTTTTGCACTCTTCCATATCCAAATCATATATTATTTAAAAATACATGTAGAACTAGTGATTTAAAAAGCATTCAAAGATAAAATAAGAGCTCAAGTGAGGTGCTAAGGGAAATGATTAAATCTAAGTTGATTAACCTACTCCCTCTATACCCACTGAGGATATCCAAATATTATTGTGCATAACTTAGAATGTAAAATCACCACACCAATTCATGTTTAGCATTGAAAAGGAAAATATAACAAATAATGGATATAGATGAATCATAGAGTAACACATCATACAAAAAACATAGAATGGAACATATAAAAATTCAAAAAGGGTCAAATTTATAAATAATACAAAAATGGATACAAAATCATAAATCATAACAAAAAAGGTTCACAAAGCACAATTAGATCAATACATAGTACAATAAACATAGTAAATCAAAAAAAAGATGCAAATCTACCTCTCCATAATGAGGCTCAACTTTAAAAGTAGTATGGGTTTAGTCAAAATATATACAACAATTTGATTATCATGGTCAAAGTTTGGGAAAGAAGGCCCAAGGCATCACTTCTACTATTCTAGTGGTTGATAATGTTGGTCAACAAAGTTTGGGACTTCTTGAACACCTTAAGGCACATCATTCACAAATGTAGTTTATCAAGGCAAAATATGCAAATAAACATGAAATTTTATAAAAATAAATAATGTAGGTTGAAAATTTAAAATATTGCTAAGCCAACAAACATTCTCAAAAGAGGCTTTCTATCAAAAGAGCCTCCACAACATCATTTGTCTACAGTAAGCACAATTTCAAAGGGAAAATTCATGATTAATCTTCCAAAACATAATTTAGAAAGGTAAACTCTATAGTATGAGTCAATTCCCTCTATCATCCTAAGTTATTATAATTTTGATGATAAAAAATACTCAAATTCCAATTACAATAACATTAAACTATAACATAGCAATCACATTGCACGAGAGATTACCATTCTTATTTTTAATAGAGGGCACATTTATAGTGAGTTTCCCATAAGACTAATTTAGTATTTTTCTACCCTTCTTATACATAATTTCCTTCTCTCTTTCTCCTTGTACATAGTTCATTTTCATGTTTCTTGTACATATCTTATATCTAGAAAATATAAAAATAATATAATATGTCAAAAAACACAAAAATATTCAAATATTACTCATAAAACATAAAATTAATTTTAAGCATTGTTATGTTTACATTTATTATATTTTATAGACACTATATATGTTATCTATCTTAATATAGTTTGTTTTATCATACATGCATGCTTCACTTATTCTTGTTGAGTGCTTGTAGATTGATTATAATACTCAGATCCACTACACCAATCTAGACTTGTTATTAGCTACCCATCAGGGTATATACATTGATACGTGGTTCTTTACTTGATACATTAACTCACACTAGGGGCATCATATACACAATTTTGATTACCAAGTTTTCTCCTTATATAATTTAGATCACAACTTTAGTATTTTTATATCTTGATATTGATCATGCTACTCTTACCTAGATTTTTTGTTGTCTATTACTACTTTAGACTTAACATATATACATCCTAGCTCTTAAAAAAAATTAATCCATATTCATGAATTATTTCATCTCTAGATTATCTAGTTTAAACTTTATTTTATTTATATACTTCTTATATTCAAGGGAATTTGAATATGCCATTATTCTTTGGATCTACACCACTTATATTCAGAATATGTATGCTTTGGACATGTATCCATGTCTTTGTGTGTGCCTTTATTGATTGTGTATGAATACACTTTAAGATGTCGTTCTATGTGTCTCTAATCCAAATTGATTTTTTATTTCATATGTGGACATTTGAACACATCCATGTATGTCTTATTTTCTCAAATTTAGTGGTATGTGCCCATGTCCCTTGTATTGTGATCCCTTGGGATACTATGCATATCTCATGTAATTTGTATGTATGATTTATTATATGTTTCATGGATATGAAACTTGTCTTTACTTGTTACACACACCAATTTTTGATTCCATGAGGGAACTCATGAATATACCCTTCTTACTTGGATGATGTGATGGATATTGTGCCCTATCCCCCTAGGTAGCTACCTAGTTTTACTCAGATTTGTTATTACATACATTGATTACATCTATATTGACACCCTTATGAAATGAGATACATGACATACATCTTACATTACACACTTATACTTAGATTATCTTAAATTTGGATGTTATGTTTGTACATTATATTATATTGTCATCTAGTTATCATATATGCTTCAACTAACATGCATTCTACAAAGACTTTTTTTAGGATAGTTCTTGCACATGTTTAACAACACCCCTCAAAATAGGGTTAATTCATATGGGTTTTTCATAGAGATCATGATCTTATATTTCATTCATATTACATTTTTTAACACATAGGCTCATTTATAGAAAATTAGAAACAAGTAAACACAGTGGGAAAGTAATGACCCAATAAATAGTATAATTGCACATAATTAAAACTACAAGGACACTTGCACCCAAATTGGGATACTACAACCACATGACAATACTATCTAAGATATGGCACTATTATATATTATCCTTAGTTTTATAATAACCTATATAGGACATAATAGTATAGTAGGTAGAGTACAAGTTTGCATAGATTTAATTACAAATTTATCAATTATACTTAGTTTTTGCTCATATTCATACTAGTTCAGCTTAGATTCATATTAGTTTACTTAAATTAGGGTCATCATGCATAACGTGAACATTCCCATATTTATTTTAGATACACATATACATATTTTTAAAAATTAGTCCATAATCCATATACTTAGATATCAAGTTTTGGGGCATGTGTGTGAGACATTATTTTTGTATGCTCACTTACACACTAGTTGATCAGATGGAATGATGAATTCCATGTCATTATCCACATTTTATACATCCTAAATCATAGTTTAGCTGTACAATAGTTTCATGCCTTACTCCATCCATAGTGGTTGGCATTATTGAGTGGCTTGAAGCTACCTAATGTACTTGAGTGGACATAAATATGACATATACAGTTAGTTATAACTAGTTAGACATTTACAGTACTTCATGTAGTTTAGTTTCAAATGCATATACTAAAAATGGGTGGGAAATTATGGATCTATAACCTACTTGAGTTTTTTATCCACCCATATGAGAGTGTTGTACACACCATCAGTCCAATCCAAGTTATTCACATGTAATGATCCACTAATTAGGGGTGGGAAATGATGGAGTCAAAATCAGATTGAGTTATTGAGCCAATCACACATTAGGATTGAGAAATCCATCAACTTAGTCCAAGTTATTCACTAATTTATCACTATATACATCCACACATAGGTTATCACTAGGTTAATGAATTGGTTCACATACCTAGTAAGGTGTATTCATTCCTTTCCTCTTTCTCATTTCTTTACTCAATTTTACTTCTTTACTTAGTATATTATTTTGCTTTTGATATCTATTAAGGACTAATTTAGGCACATTTCATTTACAAGACATGCATTGGAGTAAACTTCACATACTTAGATCTAGCTTCATGAGCTTTAGCTCCTAGGTAAGTCTAGGTACACTTATCTTTTCTTTATCCTATTAATTTTACTTTGATTCATTTATATAATAAATGGGGGGAAATGTAAACACCTAAAAGTGGTATTTTAATGCTAAGATTGATACTTGAGACTACATATCCCTAGATTATCCTGAGACTTATCCTAGAGTCTATTATCATACTTATCCTACCTTCATGTAGGCCACAAACATCCATAATCATCTCTAAACGAGTCCCAAAATCTCATTTCCTAATCTATCCCTTCATTCCTAATGTTATAATAGATGGACACTAGCACCACATGGTGCTAGAGTCCCCAAAATGGTGCTAATGTCATTTTTCCTAATGTTTTTTAAATAGATATATTTTCAAAAACCAAAGCCTCCTAAGGTTGGCTTAGACATATTTTATCATTTACACAAGCAAAGAAATAATATATACATGAATTTTATCCCTATAACCACTAGATGGAAATTATATGAAAAATAAACATTCAAACATAAATCAAGTTGTGTAAAATTAAGGTTATCAATCCATATTCTTCCCTACTTATGCATACTATCATC
>JARHVA010002180.1:1705000-1932500 GCA_037957365.1 Torreya grandis | reverse complement strand
TAATCTTGGAATTTTGTATTATAGACATTTATATATGATTTATTTAATTTTATTTCATTTTAGGAACCTATACATAAATATTTTGAGTCCAAGTTACTAGAAATAATGAGATTTTTGAATGATGAGTATTGCACCTTTCATTGCATAATTACCTAAGTTGATGTATGTTACAATATATATTATTATACTATGATTTACTTATGATAAATCATTGGCATGTTTCATATAATAATTATTTATATATATATGAGGGTGTTATCTTTAAACTCATATATCTACACCTTGATATCATTTTATAGTTTATGATTCATTAGCATAGATTTTGTTTGAGTGGAATTGACTTATATCCATGTGAGATATGATTTCAATAATGAAAACACTTAGAAAAAGTAATGTTATGGATGATACATTGTCATTATATTGTAATTTATATTTTAAATTCATTTTTTATGTCATATTAGATAGAGTATTATTATACATATTACATATGATGGAAACATGTATTAGTGATTATACACACAAGTTCTACTTGATTTAACAAGTAATGGTAGTTGTGATGTGAGAATCTCATCATATACCTTAGGTGGGGATATATTTACTATGGGAGGGTCCTTATCCATCATGGGTGAAGGTAATTGTGTTGTATGAATATTTAGAAGAGGTGTATTAATAGTCTTGTTTAATTCCCTAACCTCATATGTATGTATATACTTAATTTTAATCTTTTAAGGTGGGGACTCTATGATAACATGAGGTGTCCCATCTAAGTATGTACTCAAGTTATTAGACTTGATGAGTCTAAAATATTTTAATGGTTGAGTATCTATCAAACAAGTGTATATGTATATTTCATGTAAAAACTTAATGCATCTATGCAAAGTAGAAAGTATGACCTCCATAGAATTTATCCAAGATCTCCCAAGTAATAAGTTTTAGTGAAAATGATTAGGCATCACCTACTATATAGTTAAGGTTTTTATACCTATAATAATTTCCAATGTAATAGAACCCAATGTCTATCTAGGAATGTCATCAAAATCATGGATATTATATGATGTCTTCTAAATTGATGATATATCAACCCCCATATTGTATAGATATGTGAGGTTGTATATGTTAATTCTTGAAATAATATCAATTATAACCCATTTAATATTGGTGGTATTGATTTATTATTGAATGAAAAGTGGTAAATTCTAAGCAATAATTGATTGTGATGGAAAATTCTCATGCAAAAATATATAACATCCTCAATGTCCTTGATAGTATTCATGATAGATGCCAAGTAAGTTGGTTTTATGTCATGAGGCAAATATTTATGATTGATTGTTTGAAAAATAATATCTTTATAAATAGTTTCCTTTTGAAGTAAATCTAATATGGATATCTTAGCTCGTGTTTTGCAAGTGATCCATAATATCAAATGATATGTGATGATCTATGGGTCCCATTATAGTGTTCTAAGGATGAGGAGAGATGTGGGATTATATTATTCTTGTATAGTCTAAGGAGGAACCCTATTTTATCTATTAATATCACAAATTAGTGGATATAGTATTTATTGAGGGCATGTAATAGAGGCAAGATGGGAGTAAAGATAATCAACTGGTATAGGTGGAGGTGATACAAAAGGAGTCTTTTGAGCCCTTTATCATTGATTAGTAATTGGAGGTTTCTTAAATTGAGTTATGTAGCAATGATACTCATAATAATATGACTCACAAGAGGGAGGACCAATGTATGACATAATATTAGCTCTAACATGATTCATGAGAAGAGTGGTATACGTGTGCCATTTTTTACAAATGTTGGGTAATAAGCATTCTACACAAACCATAAAAATTTATAGCATAAAGTATAAAATGGAATCCATCATGATAATCATGATGATAGGATAAAACTAAAAATTGAGTAGATGTTATAAATAAGAAGGAAAAACCCTAATGGTACACTAGAGTTTTTAAATAATGTTCTTGAAGTAAGTCTCACTAAATGTTTTAACCTTTTAGGACTTAGTGATGTAAGTCCTATGTTATTAAAGAGTTGAGTATAATAAATCAGGGTATAAATATGAAATAAATATAACTACTCATTTGTTATATAATTTAATATATTTTATCTTTTTAATAATAATAATAAATAATGTGATTAATAACTTATCTATAAAATGATAGAGATAAATGATATGGAGGATAAAAATTGATGTAGAGGCTACTCTGAGTTTCATAAGGAAGATCCCAATATCAAAACCCCTCATAGATGGTAGTGCCCTAGTTAGATAGTAGTCTCATGTGGTGTTAGTGTCCCTATTTTATTATTAGTGTCCTCTATATAGGACTATCTTGAGCTTTTAGGTGTACATGTATCTAGATCTATAAGGTCTATCGCTACATGCACAAGTTTTAAAACCCTATATATTACATATTTTAACTAATTTTATGAATAAACCCTAATCTTCTATGTTTCTAGGACATCTAGTTGATACAAGTTGAAAAGTGTGTTTGTTATTGGGGTAGGTTGGACATCCTCAACACCTTGTTGTGAATAAATTTGACTACATACCAATACTTTGAAGAGGGATCAATCCTAATGTATTTCTCTCTACCTAGGTGTTGGTGTAAGTGTAAGTGAATCTAGTGTGATAGTTGACTTGAGTGCTTTGAATGTGCTTGAGACTATAATATGGGTAATATAATCTTATGAATGCTATATATGGTAGTATACATAATTATGTTAGAATAATTATTGATAACTTAATTGTGCACAACTTATTCTATGTTTGCATTTGATTTCCATCTAGTGGTTAGAGGGATAAAAGTCATGTATTTAAATTGTTTTGGTGGTTATGTGGGTACTTAAAGAGGTCTAGGCTGACCCTAAGAGGTATAATATTTGAAAATATATCCATTTGTGAAAAGAGGAAGGAAAGGATAGTAATTCCATTATCGGTACACTAGCGCCATGTGGTGCTACTATCCTTATTATGGTGCTAGTGTCCAAGTGGTAGAACACTAGGCACAACGGGATAGGATGTAAGAATGAGTTTTTATGACTAATTTAGGGATGAATAAGGATGTGTGTGTCCCACACAAAGGTTGTATAAGTGTGAAAATAGTATCTAGGATAGGTTTAGGGATAAGCTAGGCATAGGTGGTTTCAAGTAGCACTCTTAGCACTAAAGTGTCACTTTTAGGTGATTACAGGACCTTTCTTCAATAAATGAGCCATATCTTAATAATATGGGTTTTTAGGCCCTAAAACTTATTCATGTGGAATAGGTTAAAAACTTGGAGGGGGTCCTTTCAGGAACCCCACCTTTGGGTCCCTTGATTTCCATAAATAACAACGCAAAAAAATTAGGTGTATGTGATTAGTTCTAGTTTTAAAATAAATTAAAAGTCAAAGAAAATTTCTAGATGAAAAGTGTCTAAAAAATAATATTAAATAAATAAAAATAAAATGAAATTAATTTATTAACATCACACAATGGTTAATTTGGTGGTGTTCAACCTTTTTTGACCCACCTTAAGCTAATAAAGTGGTAAGGGTTCACTACATGGCTTATAATCCATGCAATTTCCCATAACAACATTCACAATACAATGATGCTCACATGACCACCACAAACACATTAGCCCATAGGTATTAAACCACTCATCACATTATCACATTGGAGACCATCGACCTACTTTATGTATATCCCTGCACAAAAGGTGGTGTGCCCTTCCAAAGGGCTTGTACAATTCTAAACTAACCTATAGACACCCAAATTTAAAAAAAAAGCATAATAGAAAAACCATAAGACATAAATTAATTAAAAAATGAAAAATATAATAAAATTAAATTAAAATTAAAATTATTTGGGTATTTTTTCCCTCATTTTATGTGTGAAAAAAAAACATTAATATTAAACAATTTACAAAGGAAGCTATACAATTTTAGTAGTAACTTTGAAAAAACATAAAAATTTAATTTTAAGTCATAAAATTAAATAGTAAAATGAAATTAAATATTAATTACTCTTATTTTTAATTAAAATTAAATTTGATAAAAATGATAACTTTTAAATTTTATTGAAAATTATTTAAATTAATCTAGCCTTTTTTAGGCTTAATGAAATCCATTAAATGAGAAATAAGAAATGGGATTTTATCTTTATTTTTAATAAATTTTGAAAAATAATTAATGGCATTGTTAAAACAATTTTAAAACTTTATTTAAACATTAAAAAAATTATTTTATTACATTTACCTTTTCTTCTTTCAACTAGAACTTCAATGTGTAATATTGTGTGAATGATCATAATAATATATCAAATTTGTATTCCTTTATTTCAAATTTATTACAATATAATATTACATATGAATGGATTAAAATAATATAATGGTAATTTTAATAAAATTTTCATGTACAACATATATAAATAAAATATGTTAAATAAGAAAGCTCCAAGGTAGACCTGTAAGGCTAAGCTAAGGAGGGGCTTGCCTTCCATCATTTTTCCATCATCAAGCAGCTTCCCTAGGCACCCTCAAGCCTAGGACTCCCACCTTGAAGCATATTTCCTTAAATAGTTTAAGGTAGGGTAATATAATTAAATAAGGACATGGATAATGGTAATTTAATAAGATAAACTAGATGTATAATTATGAGTCTCAACTAATAACATCCTTATAGCAAGATTATTCCACATTCACCCAAAACTAAAACCTACATAACATCAATAAAATAAATCTCATATAAACATGTTAAAAACTCACATGGTAGCCATAAAGGATCAATACATATAAATACTCCACACTTACCCATTGTGTATGATAATTTACACTCTCCACAGTATGGGGGTTGGGAGGACTTTAGAATTTCCCTTGCCTTGGGAGGACCTTGGAAATTTTAAGTTTTCCATTACACAAACCCCATTCATGGGACTATTTTAGTAGGATTTGGAACTTGGTTATTCTTCCAAAACATTACACATAAAGTCACATATAATGTATAGCAAAACAATCCCATTTAGGCAGCATAAAAGTATGATTATAAATCTCAAAATTAGATATAAACACAACTAACAATAATGGAGGTATTTTTGATCTCTAAGAAAAAATAGGAAATAAAAATACACATGGTGGCCATAAGCATCATGATATAAAATAATAAAGAGAGAGGGTAATCCAAATGGTCTTACATTTTTTTGAAATGATAAGGTAAGAAAGGAAGAGAAGTTTATATTTAAACAATGAAAAGATACATGCTTAGGAGACATTAATGCCTACCTTAGTTACACCACTTTAATATAAACAAAGGAATCTCCTACAAGTGCTGGAAGAAATAAAATTTATTCCTAAACCAAGTTATCCTCCTCCTCATCTAAGTTCATTCCTACCTTCTTTAATCTCTCTTCAACTCTCTAACTTTCAAACTGAGAAAAAAAATCTGCCAAGGAACCCTTTCCTTGATTTTGTATACAAAACAATCCAACTCAATTGCTAATGGTAAGGTGACAATTGTTACTTCCAATTCATTGGATCTTATCCAAAAGACTTATTTAGTATTAAATCTCATTACACACATGTTTCACTAATTCTCATCACCAAGGGGCCATAATTTTGTATGAGTATAGCTCGACATAACTTAGGCTAGTTCCCACACCAATATATCACACAAGGAATAAAATACATACGAGCTCACTTGAGTTGTGAAATAATGGAGAGTCCATATTGGCATCATGTTAGTTATGTGTAATAGGAGATTAGTGTCTAGTGGGATTGGAAGAGTGAGATAACCAGATAACTTGGGGAACACACAAATAAAAACTATCAAAAAATATGCAACATATGAGTATTTAATATAGTATTTTTTATTAAATTAGTTTATGTTACATACAAGGGAATAAATTATTACATAAAACACACCAGGTGTCCTCACTCTACAATCCAAACCTCACTCACTACTCTTATCTCTCCATAATATAATATAATAGTAGTGATATACCCTATTGTAATCTATTTTGGATCATTAATTCTCACTTTATATTATACATGATTATTTGTCTCTACTTTTCTAGTTGGATTCTCTCTTTTCAAGTGAAAATTTTTGTTTCTTTTTATCTGATCCTCTCTACCTTTTATTCATGGGATTTTTCTTGTCCAATAAAATATTTGAAATGACAATTTATCCCAAGTCTAACTACCATGTTTTCCACTTCTTTACCACCATAAATCCATGTTATTATACATATCCAACCAATTCACCTTTCTCTTTCCCTTAAAATTCTTTATGTGGTTCCTTGGTCCACATCAATGTTTTTCCTTGGGTTCCACCACTTCGTCATGTAACATGCATCTATATGGTTATAACAATTGACATAAAATTTGTAAAAAACTTGTGTTTAATGTGTGCATCCAAGTTTTGTGGTTTGGATTTCATGTGCCTATTAGATAGTGGCATTGAACTCACCTAAAACATGCAAGCACACACTTGTCTAGTACTTACATGATTCTAGGGATAAAAATCACCCCACACTAAATTGATTGTCCACCCATGGATAATGAGTTAATATTATTGCCTTCATTATGTAATATATCTTCCCTTAAATCTTATTTATAATCAATTGCTTCATCTATGACTGCATGGTTTGAGAAGCCTTTTCTATGTGACTCCTCTTGAGACACTTTCCTTTTCGTTGGTGGTATTATTGCATGACTTTCCAAATTAACCTTGACCCTACCATAGGGAGCCATTATTCTAGCTCTTTTACTAGTCATTTCCATAGATATATGTATTATGATATTAGTACATAGATCAAACCCTCATATTTAGGTGATGAGTAATTTTCAGGGCATGTAATATCCTCTACATTTTAAATCAAAAATTGGACTCTTAGTTTCCTCCAATAAAACCCTAGTGGATTATATTATGTTGTATTATTGTCACCTTAGTTACCTAATAGATCCTCCTAAAATATTCTCCTAGGTTGTCTATCCTCTAACCATTTGCATTTGATGGAGGCCTATGACTTTGTTCTAAGTCATATTTTTCTTAGATCTTCCCTTCAACTGATGAGCTCATTTTTCCTCCTCTTTCTACCTACATGTCTTTGATTATCTTGTGGTATCTTGATAGAGATGGGATATTCCATTATTCATCCTTATTTAAATAAATTGATTTGTATATACGGGTAAATGTTATGTCTTTAGATCCTTTTCTTTGGTTCCTCCTCTCCAACCTATAGATCTTTGACCCTCATTGTCAAATTTCCTCTATCATCCTACATATAAAACATTTTCTACTATCTTTCTTGTATAAATCCTATCAAGGATACCTTTTTATGTTATTTGTGTTATCTTCCATGTTTTCTCCTAATTTGTAAATTTTTACCATAGGTCATACTCATAGTTATATATATAGGTGAAAAATGAGTGGTTGAATGATCCACAAGTCATGATTTAAAATTTAAAATTCTAACAAGTAGTAGATATTTCACATGCATCAATCCTTATAATGTTTTTCCTTCCCTAACTAAGCCACTTCCCTTTCCACTTAATTTTAATAATAGTAACTCTAGAACATGCCTTAGATCATGTTATTTCTTGTGTATGTTAGCCTTGTCATTATCAATCCTTTCTCTATTGAGTTAGCTAATTGCTTGTACATCATCCCTTGTGTAATGATATAACACATGTCCTTTCCTATTTAGCTCTTTGACTTGGTCAACATGCGATATCCTTATTCTTTCTATTTTTACTTTTGTGACCTTCCTAACATAACCTCTTATGTACATTTATTCTAGACATCTTCATAAGATGTATTTATTCTCCTCTTCTTAGCACCATCTCCTACCCCACCCTAAAATCTAAGTTTGGTCCCTTAGTACAGTGATACATTGAGATGTGTCTTTATAGGTGTTGATGAAAACTCTATTTTTGGTGTGCAAACATGACTTTTATAATTTTATCGTGCTCCTAACCTCATAAAAAATACATATATTCCTTTCATGGTGGTTTTTTGAATAAACTCCCCACTTGACTTGCATGGCTAGATATTAAAAGGTGAGCATAGATTATTATCCAAAAATATCTTATGTCATCAATAAAAATGGACACAATAATGGCTATGGAAGCCTTATTATTAAATGGAATTGAGTGTCTTTTTACACTATGGCACCAAATTCCTCATTACATGATGGCTCCAGTGTCTCCCAAGACCTAAGTCAATAAAATTCAACCACATATGAGGTTTCAGTTAGTGAGGGGATTGACTTCAAGTCGATGAGTAGCTATTAAGTCATTATAAATATCTTATCTAATTCATCAATTGATCAACCTCTATATATAATTAAAATGTTTACCTAGACCTTCCTTTATGATTCATGGCACCTCTCTCATTTTAGGTGTGTGTGGTGACTCATGCATCTTTAGTCTTATAATTCTAACCAAAGTGATGAAAAAAAGGATGAGTTTAATTAGTGGGGTTAAACTTCATCGATTTTAGAGTGGAACTAAAATATGGCATGCCATATCAATCCGTATGAGTGTTGTCCCTATGAATCTATGGCCACTATCATCTTCTACTAATGGTTTTCTCAAGGTCTAAACTTATTATTCATCATGTCAAGATCAAGGGATAAGTTGAAGCACACCATAATAAATCCCTATTTATCTTCCTCAAAGGATTTTCATACATAAGATTCATATTTTATTTTATCCAATGATGATGTAGGTCTCATCTTGCCTACATCTTGATCAAGGCTAATGGACGGTATCACCTACTTTTTAGTACTTACCAATAAATCCTTATTTTAAGGTGTAGTTCAATACTAGATTATTGTTCCTCCAGCATGGGTAATCTATTCTGAGTCTTACATGAATCCATACTCATGTGCACTCAACCTTAACCATATTTATGAAATCTCAAGTGTGTTAAGCAAAAGGGACATCTACTAATGCTCTAACCTTATAGAGTTTATCTTGAATATGATTTTATCTCCTCCAAGCCAACTAGATCTCACTTTTCAAGGCTTGGATGGTTTATAAAACCTTTTTCAATGCCTTAAAATATATTTAATATTTATAATGGTTAGTTCATGAATGTATATTAATCTACACTATGCCCACATTTTTCTTAGGTTAGGGTGAAAAGCTAGTCTTAAGTTTATTCTAGGCTTTATGTGCATGGTGTGCTTTCTTAACCATCTTCCATATCTTACTTCATCTTGTAAGTTTAATATAAATTTTTGTACACTCATAAACCTTATTTCCTTTTTGTTAATATTCACAAAAAGGAAAGGTGGGGTAATCACATTAGTAATGGTCTAGCAATCCACACTTGTAACATGAATGTGGATAGGGTTGTATTTTTTGACCTTGCGCCTAGGTAAATTTTGTAGGTAAATGCCATTTGGTGGTTTTTAACACCTCTCCTTATCATTTCCTCTACATTTCATGACTCATACTTATTACACCATTTCAAACCTTAAACTTATGGATACATAATCACATACACATGCAATGTCTACTCGTGTTGCCATCACTATCCCCTATTATAATAATTTTTGTAGTTAGATATTATTGTAACTATTTCCTCATTGTTTTAATCTATGTTTATAAACTTATTCAAGATTATTCATTCATTTGATGCATGAATTCATATTTGAACATGACTTCCAACACCTATTGAGGCTAATATAACTTGATAATGAACAAAGCATATCATATCATGGGTAAACATCCACCAACAACCATTTAGTGTAATCAAGTGGTTGGAGGGATTATGGGAGATTATACACTAAGGTCTTAAACCTTACATCATATGCCTTTACAGTCTCTAAAACCTCTTATTTGATGTCTTTAAATTCAATAACATCCTAATGATCTACCTTCAATACATAAAAATCCCTTAAAAATGTAGCCTTTAGGTGGGTTAAGTCCACCATTATCTATGTCAGATCAAACTTATAATATTAGGTTTGTTTTTTCCCTTATAGAGTGGTAGAAAATTGATACACCTTTTACTTTGATTAGACAATCACTGAATCTCTCTAAATGATCTCACACCTATTCATATGGTTTTAAACATATTCCATCTCACATTACTTTGTAAGGTTTAGATCAAGGGAATAGTAAATCTTATAGAGAGGTGTGATCATAGTGTATATTAGGAGGGTATTTCTCTATCTTCTTCTTATGGTGGTCAATTTCACATTGAGTCCCCACTTCCACCTTCTTAGCATCCACTCTAGGTGGATCTTATAATATCTCCATCAATTATATGAGGGATATATGGAATTGTGTGTTGGGATTAGAGAAATCAAGTGTTGTTTCATTATTCTCTTAGCACCTAATTCTTAATATATATCTTTTCAGATCCTTCTCTAACTCCATGTCATGTATGATCCTTTACTCAAATCATATTATATCTTTTCAAGATTCAATATCATGACCTTCCCTTCCTCCAAGGGTCCTCAAAAAAATTATAAAGATGGAATATTCCATATTTCTAATGTTTTACTCATCTATTATCATCCATCAATTCTCATCATATCTACACCCTCAAATTATCACATGTTTGGTGATTCCATGTTAAATGTTGATCCACTCAAAGTAAATATAATATGTATATAGCTATAAATGATTATTTAAAACATGTTACATTCCCTTATACCATCATAACAATTAAATATAATGTAGTCTTGATAATAAAACCAAAAAAATTACATGAAGTCTAATTACCAAGGGGAAAATTTTATATGCAAGTATACTCATCATGGCATAGACTAGTTCCTACACTGACATACTACACAACGAATAAAATACATATAAGCTCACATAAGGTGTGAAGGAAAGGAGGATATGGGTTGGGATCATGTTAGTTGTGTTTAATGGGAGAGTATTATACATTGGCAGTGGGAAAGTGAGATAACTAGATAACTTAAGGAGAATACATAAATACTATCAAATAACCATGTAATAGATTAGTATTCAATATAATATATTTTATTAGATTCACTAATTATTAAATATAAGGGAATAAAGTATTACATACATTTCCTAAGGTGCCCTCAATATATAATTAAAATCTCACTCAAATCTTATCTATCCCTAATACAATCTAATATTAGTACTCTACCTAGTTGTACTTTATTTTGGCTCATTGGTTCTCACTCTATGTTTTCTATCATTCTTCATATTTGATTTTTCAAATGGATTATATATTTTAGGCCAAAAAATACTCTTTTTTTTCTTTGAGCCTCTCTTTCTTTTTCTTCTTTGGATTTTTACCTCCCAATCCCATATTTTAAATGGCAACTTATCTTGAATCCCATTTACCACATCATTTAACATCATACCACCATAACTTTGTGTCAATATTTATAACCATCCAATCCACATGTTGCTTTCCTCCATAATTTTGTATGTAGTTATTAAGTCCATATGATTGTTTTTCCCTGGGTCTTACCACTTTGTCATGTAGCACACATTAGCATGGTTCTAATAGTTGACATTTGATTTATTAGAATTTTTTTAAGGCACATGAAAGTTGATTGATTTAGATTGTGCATGCCTTTCGATTAGTGGCATTAAACTCTCATAAAGTGTTTAAGTGTGCACTTATATGGTACTTAGCTAATTTTGAGGGTTAATAAAACACATGTGGGAAAGTAATAATTATCCATACCCATTAATTTTTTTAGTTTTCATGCCATAAATGGGCACATGGTTTTTATTATAGATTTTTCAACACTATAAAAAAATTCGAACCCCATCCCTTGGTAAAAATGAATATTAAATGAACTTACAACCACCTTTAAAATAATTTATATCCACTTTCAAGTATGGATTTAAGTTCCCATTCTTGTTTTGGTTATGGGGAATACTTAATTAGTTTACACATTTACCTTTGTGAATGAATAAAATTATAATGTGAATTCTAAGGTCTTGTATAAAGGTAATGAATAGTGTTAAATGGATTTTAATAGTTATATGAAGGTTGAGTGATTATATTTTAATCTAATGGAGTTGTGAAGCTAAAACCAATGGTTTAATTGTGATTGGTATAGTCTCAGGTATTCCTATGCTTGGCTTCCCCTGTCACATGCACATAAATTTAAACATTATAAATCAGCACCCTATGTAACCAAATATATTAAATGTAAACATCTCAAGTAATATCTAACCATACTAAATTCATACGTAAAAAAATCTAAAGCACAACATCTCAATAATCCTCATGATGAGATATCAACATACTAACATCCATATATCTATAATTTCAAATAACATGTTAAAGTAGTATTATCTCAACTAATATGATAATTTATTATGCATATCAATACTCAAATAAAAATCAACTATCACTAGCCTCTAAATCATACTCATGTGAGAAAAATTTTAAAACTTCATGTACATAACCCATTAACTTAGTGGTAATGTAATAATTATATAATGAGATAATATAAAATGTCTCACGTATCAAATAATATAAGGAAAAAATTAGAACAAGATGTCTACAATCATAATATTACAACAAAACTAACACTATGAAAAAATGGGCCTCAACATCTCCACTTCCTCCTTAGTGTAGTAATCTCTTATCTTTGCAATTTTGAAATTTCCTTTTGTCAATCATTTTTTATTTATAATTTTTATGGGTTATATAGATATACATTATTTTTTCTTGAAAATTATTACTTAATTATTTCACTCCCTCTTCAATTTATTTTTTTGTTTTATCTAGTTTGTCCTCTTCATCATCTAGTTATTTTATAGTTAATTTCTTATAGTATGTTTTATCTTCAAATTTTGCTTTATTAGTTATAGATTATTTTACTTTTTGTAATTGTATGGTAATGGTATTAATTAGTTCCCAATCATTCATATGTCTAATTATTCTTGTTTCTATTTTTATTCTATTAAATTGATGTCTTATGGTATTGTTTGTCTTAAATAAGAATGTGTTTACTCTATATAGTGCTCAACATACTCTTATATAATGGTCCTAGAAATTGAATGTCAGAAAAAAAAATTGTATTTGATTTCATCCAAATTATAATTCCCTCTTTATATCTTTTGATTCATATACCATGTCCTTGGATATATTTTAAGGGTCTAGTAAAATAATTACAACCAATGTCTTTTATCAATTTCACCTTTTTGGTCCATAGTTTTTCACATTCTAAAATATGTATCTTGGGAGTACGTGTGCTTGTATATTGTGGTATTTATTCAAAGTATCCTTATTAATTAATGAAACTTATTTTAAATATAGTATTAAATGATTTACAACTCCTTTTTATGGTTGTGTGATTATTCCACCACTTTATAATAGTGATAATTAGTATATCATCTATAACCTTCATTAATATATTATCTAAATAAAATACCCTTGTCATTTTTTCTACTCATATTTCATTGAATATTGGTAGTTTAACATGAAAATACCCTCTCATCGTGGTATACTTTTCATATCCATGATATCATATTTGTCTATGTGGTAAACATTTACTTATTTGTTCATAATTTATTCATTTGAAAAAAAAAACTCGCCCTCATTTATGGCAATCTATATAGCTAGGCATCAATTTCTTCTTCAAATGCCATTTATACCTCTTTTATTTCTAGTGTTACTTCACCTTCATAACTTGGCTCATAATATTCATCAATATTTATTGGTTTTCTTATTGTGTAAATTCTATATAGTTAATCTAAATTGATTTCCCCTTCATTTTACTATAATTATTCTAAAATTTCAACTACCATTATAGTTTCTAATGAGAAATGTACTACTCATACATTTCCTTCAAAGGTGATATATTATTTATCCAAGTCTAATATATCATTACATTAAAAAAAACCATTCTAAATTCAATAGTCTAGGGTATCATATTTTATAAATATTAATGAATTCACAATAAAAATTCTATTTTATACCCATAAAGTTAATCTACACATTTTAAAACGTCAATATAGGTGATATTAGTGTCCCATTATCCATATAAATATCATATGTTTCCACATGTAACTATGGTTTTCCTAGTGCTTCCAAAGTACCATGGGGAAGGATATTCGTGTTTTTACTCAAGTCTACTAAGGTCTTATTTTATTCTCGGTCATCAATTTTAACATCTAAGAGGATTTATGTCTTTTTTCACTTCCTGCTAGTTCATAATACATTATTTTGGGACTTTTTTTTTATACCATTATTACCAATATTATCTCTCTTATTTGTCCCAATAATTAAAAAATACATTATTTTTTCCAACAATCATTGTTTATTTACTAGTTTTAGCATTTGTTTCAAGTTCATAATTTATGTTGCATCAAAATAAGTCATCTTTGTATCATCTTTATCATGTTTGTCTTTGATAATCTTCCTAATTTTTCATACTATCCTTTCATTATTCCATGTGTTTGGGTAATATCCATCACTATCATATTTTTTTCCTCTTCTGAGTTAGTTACATTTCTTTTCTTTTCCTAGTCTTTGATCCACTTTGAGTGGTTACCATAACTCATTATTTCTAGTCTTCAATGACTATCACTAGTTTTTTCTATTATAATTCTTCCCATTTTCCTTCAATTCCAATATATATTCCCTTGTTTTCTCTAAAATTTATATCCTTTATTAGAACACTCTACTTCCTATATAGTTTTAATTTCCTCTTCTCCGTGTCTTACTTCATTGCATCTTCTATTTTTATCCTGGACCCTTAGTACCTTATTCAAATGATTAACTCCTTTTTTATGGTGGAAATGCTAAAAAATATTCTATTATTATACCTAAATATTTATAAAATTGTGTCACTCTAGGGAATTAAACTAAGTCATGGGTCCCTTTCTCATAGCAAAACCCACATTCTACCTATGGTTCCTTTGTACAATTCCTTGCTATGTTCCCAAGTTTACCACACTTATAAATTGACCTACTTCTATTTATAACCTTATTATATCTTATTACCTTAGATAGATTCCTTTTTCACCATACTACCCTCATATATTACTACCATTCACTCCTTATCAATATCCACCTTGGTTGTGATTGTAATAATGGTTCTATGGATTTTGTGGTGTTAATTCAAACATTATTGGGAGATTGTGGTATTATGGTATTGTGGTTCAAGGTGTGATATGATTTTGTTGAACATTATTGGTAGTGGTGGTGTCATTTTTTAAAATAATATAACTCTTTTTTTATTCATTTCACTCATGTACTCCATCATATTATGTCCTAGGTAGGTATACTTGTAGTGATTAAAATAGCCACAAGTGGTATAATGCATTATCTAATTTGTTAATGAATCTACTTCCATCATCAAACACAAGTGTTGTCGAGTTTAATCATACATCTGACATATTTCACAATATATCATATCCCCATGCATACATACATACATACATACATATATTGTTAGATTAGTAGTGACACACCAATTCGTGCCAATGATGATATAATAGTTTCTCATTTTTCCATTTCCTAATGTCATAAATATATCTAAAAGTGTCATTTTATTGAAAAACATGTATCATATCATAGTTATTAGAGTTTTATTACTTCAAGTGAGATAAATCTATCACCTTTCACTTATATTTATTGTTTTAACCTTAATTATGTTATTTCATTTCACAATATTTCCATCTTATCTTTCAATCAATAATTTATTTTTCTTATTAAGGAGTCCACTTCTAGTATTGATTCCATCTCCAAGTTTTTAAAATATAATTTAAAAAAAATCCCATCCATAGTATCTCTTAATTATGGTTCTCAAAATAAATAATTATGTTTTTTGTTTTTCATTCAAGGTTTCCTTTAATTTTAACAATATTTTTTTGAATCATTGATCACAATATTTTACTGTCTCTTTATATTTTTGTATAATTTCCTAAACTTTACTAACACTTTTGATAGGAATATATGGGCTATTAAAATATCCTTTGAATTACTTATGTATGTCTATCCATGAAATCTTATGTCTTGCATTCATTTTTATATACCATTTCATCATGTCATCTCTGAATATTATAACAAACAAAACATCTCTTTGTTATCTATATTATTATAAATTCTCCCATATAAATCTAATAAAAATAAATTTTCTTATAAATATAATGTATCCTTACCAATAAAATGTAATTACATCATGTTATGTGTCATTTTTAAAGTGTTTGACTATATAATCATATTAGTATTTCTCCAATTAATTGAGTTACTTGTTCTTGAAGGACTTTTCAAACTTATCTATTGTTTCTATCTCTGTTGTCTTACTATTATTCTACTTATTCAATTTCTCTTTTTATTTCTCTTTGAAAATATTTTCCCCTAATATATCTACTTTCTTGGCCAAAAACTCTCTTTTGCTCTCTATTCCTTTTCTAAAAATATGATAACTATACTCAACTTCTCTTATAAATACTTCATATTTTATTTTGAATGATTTTTCTCATTGAATGTTAATTAGCATGGGGGATAATTCTTAGTCAAAATGTTTCATTTCATCTAAAGGTCTTTTTTAGTTTGGGTTTTAAAAAGGGGCATCACTTCTTGTGTTTTATTCTTAATATTTTATCTCTATGTTATCTTCTTCTCTAATGTTGTCATTAACTAATACTTCTTATTCTAAAATAATTTATTCATTATCTCTCTCCTATATATTTTTCATCACCATAGATATTTACCTTTATTCCACTATCTTTCCTTATGTCAACATCTCTTCCTACATTAGTTTTTTTTTTCTAATACATGCTTGTATTGCCTCATTTTTGTTATATTCACTTAATTTCTTTATTAAATCATTCAAAATCTCTCTATATGTCATGTCTCATTGTTATTTTGTCCTCTAAAATTTTCCCTTTTATCTTTTATCTCATATCCTTCATATATATTCTCACTATTCCCTATGCCTCTTCTACTTTGGGTGGTATTTATCTCCCCCATCTAGTCTTATGATCCCAAGGTTTTTAAAAGTTCCAAATTTCTATTAAGTGTAGATAAATCTTAAAGTCCCTTATACATGTCATTCATGACCTTTTTAGTGTAAATTATAATATTTATTCCATCCTATTTCTCCTTTTTAATTCATATAAACCTTCCAATGGTGATAATTCCAAAAAATCTATTTTGGTTAGAGGAGTGTCATATTAACTTTCAACATAATGATCTCCACTAGTAGAGGTTGTTATATTATCTACTTTGGTCCTAGTTATCCATAGTATTCTATCTTATCTCTCTTTCCTAGCTTATGATATATATATATATATATATATATATATATATATATATATCATAAGCTAGGAAATAGAGATAAGATTAGAGGTTGTTATATTATCTTCTTTGGTCCTAGTTATCCATAGTATTATATCTTATCTGTCTCTCCTAGCTTATGATATATATATATATATATATATATATATATATATATATATATATATATATATATTATGTCTCCTCATCTCCTCGTGTTTAATTTTCTCTCTTACAACTTCATATTTATATTTACTTACTATTCTCCTCTTATCTATTTTAACTTATTTATTTTTAATTTGATACATATCATTATTTCCCATACATCTTATTTAACCTACCCCAAATATATTAGACCTAATATTATAATAAATCACATCATTTTAAGATACTATTTATTTATGCATGTCATTGCTTAGTTTAATATCCCATAAAGGAGTTATTATCCTTCTTTGACCAATCCTTTATCTCCAAATATATTGAATATTAGGAGTGGTAACCTTTTAAAAAAATATTCCATGTGCGCCTTCCATAAATTTATTTTTTTAAAACAAAATAGTTTCCAATCTTGGATGACCTAAATAATAAAAAAAGAATCCAATGTGGTCTCAAATCTAGCAATCAATCACTCAATTATAAGGCATGCCAATGTTATGAAGGACCTATAAATTCATTTTATTCCACATAATTAGTTTATTAATGTTAATTGTATATCCCTCTATGTGTTTTTTCTAAATTATGATATAAATCCATAATATTTCCATAAATTTTACTCTAAATTATTCTTCTTGAGGTATAAAAAACTATGACTTCACCTCAGGTAATGAGTTACCAATTAATTTTTACTTAAAGTGATAAAATGTTATAAGTAATTGATCCCACTACTATTAATTTTATATTACTTTTAGCTTCTAAAACTCTATTGGATCCTTTCCTTTATACATTATATAACTAAATTCCATGTAATTTCACCAAATGCTGACATAAAATTTGCATCTTGATTAAAAATAATTATGCAATTTGAGGTTACTCTAGTTATAAATACTATAGCTTAGAGGTTAGTATAATGTGTTTTCATGTATTTAGTATGTTCATTTATTAAAAAATTAAGTATTAATCTCATTCACATACACATTACATAATGCATATCTATTTAGCTAGCAGTATCACCTCCTTCCCCCACCTCGTCTGCAATCAATTGTTACACCTATTTGGGAGACTTGTACAAAGTTAGTTATTACACATATGTAGTATCTTTATGTAAAATAATATTAGAGGAGAGTAGATGACTCTCCTAGGTATCCAAATTTACAACAAATATCACATAATATATTTATTCAAGGCTCACAAATACCATTATCTATTGTACCACATACTAAGATAACACCATAGATAGTTCGGTGTGTTTCATAGAAGATGAAATCACCAATACATTATTATACTATAAAATATACCATATATAGTCCTTATCCTTCTATAGTTACTCATCATACATGTGAGCCTATGATTAATGGTAATAGTTACATTATATTCCCAACCCCTTTTCATATTTGGATACATCTACATTTAGTACTTTGAACTCATGATAGGTGAACCTTATACTACATGATATAATAAATCCCCATGACTATCCCATTGATGGGACTATTTATTAGCAATTTTAAAATTTCAATAAAATACAAAAATACCAAAAAAGTTAAATAATTCAAAAAATATTCAAAAGATAAAAAAATAATTACCTAAGCATGACATAATTACTAGATTGCACTATTTACATATGGTATTTATTATATATTTTGTATATGGCATGTTATTTTCCATACATAATTGTATTTCATAGTATATTAGTATGATGCAAGACACATAGATCATACATGGGTGCATAGATGATAGAATCTTAAAGACCTAGTGTCCATACCAATGCTGGGGGAATCTTATTCCATGTATCACATTATAATAGGTTATATATTTTTATGAACTTTTTACCATGTTGAAATATCTATATTTATTACACGACTTATAAGTTATTCATATCTTACATAGTGATACCTGAATATGCTAATTTATAACTTATAAGTCATGTGTAATAAATATAGATAGTTCAACATGGTGAAAAGTTCATAAAAAGATATATCCTATTATAATGTGACACATGGAATAATATTCTCCCATGTTGAACTATATAGATTTATCACACATGACTTATAATTTATGCATATCTTACACAGTGATACCTGAATATACTAATTTATCATAATGTGACATTGATATACATAGATAATGTAGATTAATTTTAAATTTTTCTATGCTTCATTGATGTTATCACTCTTACATGATATGATAGTCATTGTTTATCTATTGTGTGTTACCCTTAGACTTGTGTGTGTGAAATTAATTTGTCCTTTTATTTGTGAAATATATATGCCCCTTGACTGTTTCCACTTGGCCTTGATTGTTTGAAACATATTTATGTCTCTTGATTTCAGCCCCTTGGCCTTGTTTGCTATGACATTTTTACATCCATTGAAATTAGACTTTAGCCTTATGTGTGACATTACATAATCAAGAGTGGATTAAAATAGGATTTTATCTTGAGATTTTTGATATTCTTACACTTTTTTCTCTTGATAATATTTTTGAGTTTATAGTTGGCATGATACATACCATGAATCTTCCCTTTGTGTTTGGTGCCATGATTCATATCATGCACCTATTTATAACATGAATTTATTCAATTTTTATATTAGTGATGATTACTACTATTTTACTAATTGATACACCTATTTTGACATGATGTTTATATGCATTTTAGTACATATGTTTAATAATACTGTTATGACATATACATTACTATGATAACTTATTAACCACATGCTGATAGAATTATACATGATTGCATATTTATACATGACATGATACCATTAAATAGTTCTTTGAGATGAGTAACTTCTAGGTTACACCCCTCATATCAAAGGGAGGAATATTAATGTACTTGGAATAGTTAAAAAATCCTCCATGAACATAAAATACATATTTTGGGTATATAGTAAATTTTTTAAAGATTTAGGGTTGTTAAAATATTAGATTGGTTGATATATGTGACAAATATTTAAACATTGGTATAGATTTTGTGGGTTTATGTACTCAATTTATAGAAACATTAGTTATAAATTATAGTTTTAGATACAATTGATTTCATATGCCATAAAAATTTACACAACTTACATGGATATACTTTACAAATTTTCATCTACAAATACATTTGAGATAAAATTTCTCAAATTTCAACATATAGATGCATAACATTCTATATCAATTGAAACATATTTAGTGGGTCATGATTTTATTTCATGTACATACACACTGTGATAGTCTATTGTTTGAATTAATTTATGAGGCATGATACTTTTTGATGCACATTTACACTTTTTTCATTATTAGTTGTTTATTTACAAAACATAATTCAATGGCACTAGGTAGTGAGAAAACTTGAATCTATAATTTTATCTATCGAATTTTATTCATAAATTTGAGGTAATGTACTTCAAGTTTTAGTGACACTAAAAAACCTTTTTATTTACCCATAAATAACCCATTATATGGTTCCCACTTTACCATCTTGAGGTTCAAGATCAGTTACCTAAGTTAGTCTAGTTGAGGTTCAATGACTCTCGATGATATTATCAATATTATAGATTCATGAAGGTTGGTTAATTTATCTTCTAAAACCAAGGGCTTGTATATTTACACCAATTTGTAATATATTCACTATAATTATCCATGTGATTTAATAAGGAAGCAAAAATTTCAAATGCTTTAACAAGGAAACATCATCTCAAAAAGGTTACAGGGCAACACAGTTTACTCACATATAGGTGTAATCCTTGATTTTAAATTTTTTAAATTGTAAACTTTAAATTTAATATTTCATATATATATAGTGACTAATACATACTTATTATAATTTTTCATGGAGAAAATATCTACATTTGTAGTCATCTCCCAAATATAAAGTGTATTGTACACACTAGGGTATAATTTATACTTTTACTCTAGTATTAGTACTACATTTCAATAATAAATTAACATAGGGACATTTTTAGAAAAAAATATATTATTAGATGCTTGAAAATGTCAATTTTGACCTAACTTCACCATACATGAATTTTGTGCACACATATACTTCTTATTCACCATTATCTCACATCCACATTTTTGATATGAGTCTAACCCTAGTTTTGATATCAATCACCTTAAAGAACCTCTGAGTTTGTGAAAAAATAGATAAATATTTTATCAAACATCTCTAGATCATCAAATCCACACTTCTATATTCTAGACACTAAGATCATGCCTAGATAGTTTCATTGAAAAAATTGACCTAAAGATGACATTAATTACCCTCACCCAACAATAGTTATTTATAAAAATAAATAATTTATGTGTCAAACCATTTTCATATATTTATAGTGCTATGAAAAATTACCCTAATTGGGTTTTAAAACCCATAATAGGATAGAAACTAGAATAATAAATCATATTACTAAATATGGAATTTAAGAATGAGTCTATATGTAAAATATTCAAATAGATTACAATGATTTGACAAGTGTCATATGTTAAATTTCATAAGTGCAACAAAGGGATGAGTACTTGGCTTTTTTAGATGACTATTTTATTGTGACTATATTTTGATTATGGAAAATAATCTAAAATATGATTATTATTTTTAAAGTTTTAGAATTGGTTTTATATGTGTATAGTGTTAGTTTTTTTAGATTTAGATTAGTATCCTTTGTCAATACTGACCTAAGTGGTCGTTAGTGACATGTTCTAAATTATGGGTCTTTGGAAATATGGTCACCTTTTCATATCTCTAAAATCTTTGTATGTATAAAATTGAGTCCGGATGATGCTAACAGCTCCATAAGTCAATTTCCTTCACCTTGAGATCATAGGTGTGCTTTTGAGGGATATAAACCTAAAAGATAAATAAATTATAATGAAATGATTTTATCACAATAATATTTGTTTGATTATTAATCAATGTATACATATATGATAATCCTATTAGAGAAATCAAGCCACACATATTTCTCCAACTTAGTGTAATTTTACTTCTACACTCCTTTGTTATATGAATGTGACTTATGATTTGGATTTGTAGCTTGTAAATGTTTTCTTCGACTTGGATTTATTATTTTTTATACTTGGCTTGTGATTGTTCCTAGTGAGTGTTTTGTAATATATATATATATATGTCTACTAGATAATTTTTAATTTCCCTATTGAGAGATGCCTTGATATATATATATATATATATATATATATATATATATATATATATATATATATATATATATATATATATATATATATATATATATATATATACATGTCAATGGTGTGATAAAATACCATATATATATATATATATATATATATATATATATATATATATATATATATATATATATATGGTAATTTATAACACCATTTACATGTTAAGAATATGGTTTGACCCTTAAGAAATATTTGATTTTATATTTTAGTAATTTTTGGTCGAGGATAAATACAGTCACACTTAGGTTAATATTAACTAGCAATAATGACCTAGTCTTACATTACTAAATCATGAACAAGAATATTGAATTAAATGTTTGGTTATCTATATGTAGGATAATAAGTAGGTTTGAAATAGACTATGATGTTTTTGTATGTCCTAAATGTATGTATATTGAAATCCACGTACCCTTCAAAATAATTGCCACAACCCCTTTTTCCCGCTAAAATACCCTTCAAATCCAAGGCACATACCCTTTGGGTCTTGTGTAACCTACCCTTTGTCACTTTTGAAATGACCCTTAATTGTATAGAAGTACCCTTTGAGAAATAAAAAATGCTCTTTGGCCCTTATTAAGTAGATCTTTTAGGACTTTTGCTATGGACAAAATGCCCTTGAAAGTGGAATCTTTAGATTAAAATTACCCTTCAGGGAAATTGAAAGTTCCCTCCAAACCTTTTAAATAAGCCTTTAGGATAATTATCTTACGAATTTCACCCAGATGAAATCCTCAAGGAAATTGTTGCAAACATTTTATTTAGAACAATTCCCCCAAAACAATTAGTCTACAAGTGTTGACCCAAAAGCATTTTTCCAATGTACACCATAAGTGCTTTATTACTAAGAGAATTTATAGTCTCACTATACTTAGCTAAAATAAAATAAAAAATATTTCCAATCAATATTTTAAATACCCACTACAAACATGATCTAACAAGTTTGAATTACACAAAAAATAAAAGCTAGGTGAACATTACAAATTTATGTCCCATGAACTAAAATTCAAAGTAGGATTATATATAGGTGATATGCCATGATTAAAAATCATTCATTGAATTTGATCTAACTTGCATTCAAAGTTTCCTGCTATCTTATAGTGATGAAGAGCCCTAGTTCCTACTTCAAGAGTATTGTGAGTAAAATAATGACTGAGCTAGAGCTAATTTATTTGTCTAGCATACATAACACATAAAAGAAGCATCATAGAGCATGAAATAATGGCATCTACATCTAGAACATTCTAAGGCACAAACCAACCATCCCCATATTTGATTTAAGACTCCAAAGAATTCATGAATATAATATTCAATGCCACGGTGTTTGGAGATAAATACAAAAATTACTCATCATTATGGGATTTCATTAATTCAGTGGAAGTGTTTTCACTGGAAGATGATATGACACTAGAAAACAAATTATTCATGAAGGAATTTTCAGCATTCAAATGCCAAAGATAATACTTTGTTACAGCCAAGCTATAATTAATGCCATGCATTGACCTCCTAAGGGACCTGTTCTTCTCTAGCAAGATATTGTAAGATGCTTTCCTACATCATTCTAGTACCAATATGGTGGTCATGTGAATTTTGGGACTAGATTTCTAGAGATATTTATCATTGAGTATACAAGATTATTGCTTCAATAAGCACACTTTGGTGTAGTTTATATCAGACTTTAATGAAGAAGGTCATATCTTTATGGCTCCTCCCAGATCAAACCATCACATGGAAGGGGAAGAAGTTGAAAGGATTGATCATAATTAATAGATTCAAGATGGGGATTCACATTGGTATGTCTCTGCTCAACCAATTATATAGGATGCCTAGTATTCATTATGTTAATTTGGATTGGGTACCATTACTATATATGATTTTTATACATGATGTCACATAAGCCTAGGTGATATAATAATCCTTTAGTTGAGGGAGAAAATTATTCAAAAAGATAGTCACCCCATGCCAATGGGATATTTCTTCATGATGTCATATTTATTGGATATATTCATGGGTACATGATACAAGGATCTTGGTGAATTACAAGATCTAGCCATAGACTATATGAAGAAAAAAATCTATGATCAATATTAGTTCATGCACATATACTATTATACCAATCATATGGTGAGGATTTTTGACGATGTCTATCCTCAGGTTTGGCAAGCCATTCATGGCTCACCCATGCCTCAGATTGGACAAAACATTGTGAAGAACTTGGATAGAAAGGGAGATTATTTCCTTTGCCCAAATTTCACTATTATTATGATTTGGAGGAACAATCTTGGCCCCCTATGTCTCTCAAGGATTATGTCAAACAAACTATCTAAAAAGGAAACTACCTTCCAATTATGGAAGATCACTAAAGAGGATTTATCAAGGTAGAAGAAGGCCTTGTATTTTTGTCATCTTATAACTATCATTAGAATGGTATATATAATGAGGAATAATATTAGGAATGTAGGTGGATAAGTTAGGAGTTATCCTTTCCCTTCACTTTCACATAGAGAATAGGATCCACATAGGGTGATCCAAAAGCACATTCATGAAATTAACATCCTATATAGTCATGATCCTCATGACTATGATTTATTATTTTTGAATGTCAAGTCTGATAATGAAGTATTGGAATGGGTGTATATTTTTGGACTACAAGATGATCATTTGATAATGATCCAAGATGGTCCTTCTATTTTTACTAGGGAGTTAGATATCAAAATGGCACTCTACAAGGGTGGCAACATTCTTACTTCTGGGGAGGATAGTCTTATGAGAAATCCAAGGACAAGGTTGCTTACTCCTCCTAAGGACTTCCTTTGAAATTAAAGTTGAAAGTAGTGAAGAAGGTGTTTGGGATACTTGAGCCTAGTTCAACTAAGGGAGGATAAGTGGGGGACACCATTAGTTTTGACTTTGATGAGGAAGAGAGAACACAAGAAGTACCTAATAGAAGTTCCAACCAAGTATCCATTACTATACCCTAAGTACACACTATCACATCCATTGGGATAAAAACTCTAGAATCAATCGGATCATCACTTCAAGATTCCCCCATGCAAGTAAGGATCCCTTTGGTCTACAAAAGAAAGCCTAAGACCCCTATTAGTAGTCCTAGTGTGGAGTCATCTCAGAGTTTTCATATTTAACCTCCACATTTAGCACTAGCTAAGGGAGATTTAGTGATCATCAAAAATATTAAATATGATTAAAATGAGGAAGCCACGTTTGGAGATAGCCAAGGCTATGAGACTCTAGATAGAGCTTGTAGAACTTACTCTTTTAGGTACTCAATGTTTCATTAGTTTTCTATTATCTTATATAACCATCTTTGGGAAATCCATCTTTGTAGAAGTTCCCACATCTATCCACTCCACTTCCACCACTACCATTGGTCCTTCTATTTCCACTTCTATCTCACTCACCATGGAGAGCCCCTATGTTCTTATTGTCACTTGAACTTGCATGTAATGAGGAGATGGAACAAGCTTCTTCTCATTCAAGTGAGACAATGGAAACACCTCAGGGATATGGGTATCCCTATTAGGAGGTGAATCTCTAGATTAGGGGTTAGATCCCCTTGATGCACCACTAAAGATCATATCCTACTACTAACACATAGGGGATGAAAAGGGATAGAGATAACATGAAATTAAACCTTGTTTATAGGAGGTGATACACCAAAAAAATTCTCTACTCATACCATTAGCATGTACTTGAATCTAAGGAAAATTTTCACATACACTTCATCCAATGTCAATCTTCCCTCTCACATCAATGATTCAACATGGGGTCTTGGGGATAGTCTAGGCTAGGAGGAACTTACAATAAGAATTCTAAGACACTCTATTGAGCAGCATACTCATTACATGTAAAATCTAATTTAAAACTTCTTTTTGACCTAAAAAATAGAGATTACAAACACACAAGGTACTAAGGAGAGTAACATGTGAAGGTAAAAGAAACTTACACTTACACAAGACTAACAACCATCATGTACACTTAGTGAAATATTTGAATGGGATAAAAAAATTATCTTTATTATCTCAAGGAAAAAATTTGGTAGGGATTCACCATACCCAGGTAGAGAGATCCCATATAATGCCAAAAGGCTAAAATTTATAGAAGAAATGGAGAGAAAGAGAGAAGAGGAGTCCTAGAGTCATTGAGACACTTGTCATAATTGAAAATACTAATTACTTGTGTATGTGAGAGAGAGATGGGGTGAGACATGAAATGTCAGGGGTTACAAATGTCATTTAAAATCATCCAAAACCTAAAAAATGGTTTAAAAACTCCTTTCCATGCACAAAAAACTACCTCTTATGATTTGACTTCAAAAAATACCCTATCACTACAATTGGTCAGGTTTGATGATGGTTTTAAGTAGGAAGAGTTACTATCAGGTCCACACATGCACTGTATTGACCTTTGATCACTCTTATCATTCTGGTCATACACCATCATCCAAGACAATCCCAAAATGGGATTCTTCCATGAATCCCTCACACTTGGCACCTAAAATCTTCCCAAATCTACTATCTGATCCATGTACAAGAAGGGATGACATGTTTCCAAGGTGTTTATATCATCAATTTCAATAAATAGGCCTTAAAAGGCCTCCCAAATGGAGTTTCACTCTCTTTCACCAAGTGATCACTATCTACCCACTAAACTAGATGAAATGAAGGAAGTATCAGATAGGCTTAGTTATACACCTAATAAAATGACCATGATGACTTAGAAAAATCCTAAAATTCCTTCAAAATGTGATTAGGTCCCTTGAAAGTCTTCAAGACCTGCAAAACATAAGAAATTATCAAATAAAAATATTTTATGATTGACTTGTAAAGATTATATACAATCTGATTCCATTTATTTTATCCTCATGAATTTTTCAACAACTTATCTTTTACACTCATGGCTAAATTCATCTATTTGGAGGCACTTTTATCCTCATCTCCTCCATCGAGTCCTAAAATAGGGTTTAAGAGGGTTTTGAAGTGACTAGCCCTCTTAGCCTTTGTTAATAAAGGATACACATTATAATTATTTCCAAATGCCACTGAGGACTCCTCAAGGACCTTCTCTAACTTCCCTAACTGCATCAGGTCATGAAAGTTCTAAGCATTTCAACTTGGACACTCGAGTCCTTCTTGTGTATTTTGTGATGGTTTTGAACATTTCCAAGCCAAAAATGGATTATAAGTGGATTTAGTTGAAAATAAAATGTTATACACCTTTTTATATGTTCTAAAAACATTCATTAGTCATTTTAATGGTTCCCTTAGTGCTAGAAATGAAGAATGACCCTATTTTGAGACTAGGCCTAAACCTTGTCAATAGGTTTATCTCCACCTTTGAGCCAAAACGATATTCAAGTAGATTATTTTCCCTCTTAATATTGTTATAAACTTCATTAATATTCTCATAAGCATTATCAAATCACTTATGAGGCTTATCTAAGGTCCAAAATGAAAATGGCCATCCTAAGTAAGCCATTTGCTTACCATTCCTTACCATGGTGACTACAATTTTTGTAGATAAAATCACCCTATTTGATTATAAGACTTATAAAAAGGGTTTTTAGGTATCTATGTATGTCTTAAATCTTCTCCAATCATTATTTGAGCTTTTCTTGCCTTCTGGTTCATCATTTCACCACTTTTCTCAAAACGGCCATCTTCATGAATGGTAAAACTCAGAAGGTTTTCACTATTAGTATTGGAAAAATGATTATTGGAGGAGATTATTAGACTCCTAAGGGTACTCTGTACCAAATTTTATCTTCTAAATCTTCCATTTAACCCTTCAACTCTTCAAATTTGCTAGACAAACTTTATGAATAGGCAAACTATGAGGGTAGGCAAGGTATAGGTTAGGTTTGGAGGTTTTAGGGATTGATTCGAGCTTAATTGTGAGATGTATGGATTATCTATGCATAACATGATGTATTAAAACCATTTAAAGTTTATTTTCCCCTTTAAAACTTCTTATGCTTTTGGAAACCTACACAAGGTCTATGACTACCTAGAAAGGGGATCACTATTTAGGCCTAGTTAAAGGTTATCTTGAGTTTTGTTTATGATTTAAGGACATAATAAAACCCTCTTATTATTTTAACAAGATCACAAAAAATTTAATCTACCATTTTTATAACTAATATCCATCCTTTGCACCAATGCATCCCACATTTCTAAGATTAGGCCACTACTTATTAAGGACTGAGACAGGCATGTAAGTTGATTTAGCTTTGTCCACACTTGTATTAGGTGTCTTTAGATTTTTTATGAGTTCCTTAAGATCACCTTTCATTAATTACACCAGTATCAACTTTGAAGGCTCCAAATTTGGTCCAAACTTATAACTTCTTCCTCACTACAAATATACCTTTAGACTGTGTTTCATGAGTTTTAGGGCTCTAATAGGTGTTCTTGAGCTCCCTTAGGTCATGTGGTTGACACAAAATTGGCATAGTTTTTGCATGTGGATAGGGATACAAAGTTAACATGTGAGTATTATTCAAAACCACTATTGTCTCATTGTGTGAAAACCTAAAAAACACATGGGAGCTCTATTTTGTCCATTTAGGGACTGTGGGCCCAAAATGGTCTGATCATCCTTTGAAGTGAAAACTTTAACTTGCATAGAATTATCACCTTCATAATGTGAAAACTATGATATTTTTGGTATGATATAGTCTCAAAATTAATTTCATCATGTTTTCACCATTAACACTTCCATACAAACCTCTTAAACTCATGTATAAGGTGACTACAAGTGCACTTTACAGACAAGGTAGTGAATAAGAGAATATAGACAATTAGATTCAGAGGATGTTAGTCTGATTTCTCACAAGGACATCCAATTAAATAATATTTTAAACATTAATCTAAACACATTAAACATCTTCATGGATCTCCTTACACATTCAAAAAATGTAGGTCACCCATTCATGACTACAAACTTAAGAAACAAGAATAATTGGGAAATCTCCCTCAAGGACATTAAGAGCAGAAGTGTTGGATGATGAGAATAAAATTAAGAGGTCTTATTCCAACATAAAAACACTCCATACAAATCATATGTCTCCATAGTTTCCTAAAAATAAGAAACAAATGCAAACCTATACCCCTCTTGAATGTAATTTCATAAAAAGTTATCTAGAGTGTTAGAAATTGTTCATAAATAAGGACCCACAAATCTAAGAGTTATTTTAATGGATGTGAAGTAAATTTAGAGTACTATCCACCCTCAATACCATTATTCCTAACTTCACTTGTATGGCCCATAACAAGTTCTTGAATTTGACCTTCTTTGGATTGCCAAGAGAAAATGAAGGAAATTAAGTTATAAATGAAATTTTTAATGAAATATTTGAAAAAAAACATGAAAATTTCCTATGGTGAGGTGAAGAGTCACACCACCCACGTTTTTAGTTGCAAGTAAACTCAAGGAGTTCGTACAAGTGCTCAAAAGCCCCTAACATCAAGGAGAAATTGTTATTTACTAAACATAAATACTTCTTGGCTGACATCTGACTACTCTTGACATGATCCAGACCTCTTCCATGTTGAAACTCACCTTGGTGACAATTTTGCTTGCATATAAGTTTGTATAAGTCAATTAATGGGCTAGAAAAGTGGCCAAATGACCCTTTTTGCATATGAAACATAGTACATGATAAATTCATGAATTTAAAACACCTAAAAACATGTAAAATACCATATTAGGACATATTAATCATAATTTGGACCTTTGACCAAGTTGTACCTAGTTTGACCAACTTTTACATTAGTTGACTAGGTCATTTCAAGGGGGATGAGCTTAGACAAATAGACTAGGACAAGGCCAAGTAAGATAATAGACCAAGATAACAACCTATAAGACACATGGAAACCTTATTAAATAATTTAAAATAGTAGGTGTTAACTCCATTTGATAAGAAGTTAAATTTGGTCAACAATTTGGCAACTCCTAGGGGTAACATGCTTGCCTATGTTAAAGACTAGTAGCCTTATCCTATCCATTGGGCAAGGAAGTTAGAATAAGATTGGAAATAGTAGGAAAAGACATTGAATTGAACAAAAATATATTTGACTTACCTCAAAACACATAAAGGGAAATAACAACACATAAAACAATAACACACTTATGCTATTAAGCACTTAGGGAAAACAAAACAGAACTGAAAGTAAAAAATATGCATATTTAACTTGATCATACCTCTTTTCTTGGATCAAAATGGAAGTACCTTATGTCTCCTTCCTCACTAGATGAGTGAGGATGCCAAGCATTATTAATTTTAGATGTGGTGTTAGATGAAACTTGTTTTCTTTTAGCTCCTTGATTTGACATGTCATTATATGAAGTCATCTCAAATAGGTCTCCAAAGTAGATGAAGTCCTCTTGGACTTGAAATCATGTTTCATATTACTATCCTCTCATCTCTTCATGACTTATTTGCATATCTATGCATGGGAAATCTTGTTACAAGTTTATATCTACTTCAAGGATCTCATCATCCTTTTCCATTGTCACAACCTCTTCAAACTCTTCAAGAAGCATTGTATCATGATCATTATGAAGTTTTTCTTGCTCACATTCTTATTTGATGTTGGTGGAGGTAGTTTCATAGGTGGATGAAAAAATAAGATCCAAGTCACTTTCAAAAGGCTTAATATCATCATAGATTTCCTCATCATGAGCTAGGATCTTTTGATGATGATGTTCAACACATACTGGCTCTCCAACATCTTGAGCTTGTTTATCTAGGAGCATAGTTTTATCACCTTCCTCATACTCTTGGAACATTTGCATATAAATCTTCCACATGTCCTCCTTTTGAGACACATATTCTTTCTTGTCATGGCTTGTTAGCTCTAAAGGATTTGTAGGTTCTTTGAGGGATTCAACTTCATTTCATATGCCCTCAAACCTCTACCATAGATCATCATCCTTTGACTAGTCTACATCATGAAAATGAGAAACAAAAGAGACCATTTCCTCTTCTTTGGATTCTAAGAAAACTTATTTCAAGGCATCTTTTCCAACATAAAGAGGATCCTCTTCCTCATATTCACAACCTAACTTCTCCTCACTAGCATTCAACCCTTCTTCATCTTCAACCCAATTTGAGATTTCAATCTTATCCTCCCTCTTAGTGCTATCAACATTAGGCACTTCAAAAATATTAATCTTGGCCAAAGGGGACTCCCAAGTAGAAATGAAATTCTCAACATTGGGAGGGAAACCTTAATCAATTATAAGGGGTGGAAAGATGAGTTCAATGGCTTCTTGAGGAGTAGTGGGAGGGAATTAAATGGTTTCAAGTTTGTCTTCCCTAAAAACTTCTCCACTTAAGCATGATTTGTTTCTTCCTTCATGAGCTACCACCACCTCTTTCCATTTTGGGAAGGTAGGCTCAAGGACATTTTCATGGGGTTGAGAGGATAATGAAGGGGTGAATGATATGTTTAGGAAACTTATAGTTTCTTTAGGATTGGTAGCTTGATTGCAAGTTGGAGAAGTAGGCTTAGAGATTTCACCTTCTGCTGCCAGATGGATTACCTCAAAATATGATTGGCCAATTCAATTTCTCTTTCAAGGTGAGCTTGAAAACTCAAAATTTCTTCTTCACCATATCTTCCAAGAAACTTACACTAGTCCAACATGGTTTCTTCCTTCTTTTGGATGCTCTCTTGGATGGACCTCTAAGAAGGGAATCTTTGGGGAGTGCATGAAGGACTTGGGATATTTTGGGGCTACCAAGATTGAGTTGGTTCATAAGCTCTCAATATCTCCTCTAGATGGAAAATCAAGCCACAAATATCATGCATTTCAAAATAAATACATGTCCAAATATATTTCTCTATATGAATACATTCCCTTTTGACATGTTCTAAAGCATCCCTCACACTCTTGACACAAACACTAGGGATGACTTGACCACAACCATACCTAATGTCAAGGTCTAACATGTAATCTTGATAACCAATGAGAATATTTTTGAAAATAGAAATGGAATGCCTTGGAGAGGAGCTATGTGGGCTAGATGGAGCACAAATTTTATAATACTAGTCATAAGAAACATATGCTTGATAGGGATCATGACAAGATTGGTCAAGTACTTGTTCATAATGAAGGGGAAGAGGAAAAGTGGGATATGTCTCCCCAACTTGTGTTAAGACAAGAACAAACTCACTATTATCCATGAATCACTCACAAAAAGAGAATAAAATAATAAATCAAATTCAATAAGTATACCTAGACTACTCAACCAATTGATTTGTACTTGGAATTACCATTGGTGCTTAGTGAATTGCCTCCAAAGGCTACTATCTTCAAGAGAAAACCAAATCTCCTCAAGTTCTTGGAATAAGATTCCCACCAGGTGTGCCAAAAACGTTTTTTACTTAAACTTGCACCCAATTAGGAGATGATAAAATCTTCTCCTCATACAAGTGAGACAATATAACCACCTCAAGGTTGTGGGTATCCCTATTAGGAGGTGGATCTTTATATTAGGGGTTAGCTCCCCTTGATGCACCACTAAATCTCATATCCTACTAATAACACTTGGGGGATGAAAAGGGATAGAGATAACATGAAATTCAACCTTATTTAAATGAGGTGATACACCAAAATATTTTCTCTACTCATACCATTAGCATGTACTTGGAGCTAAGGACAAGTTTCACATACACTTCAACCAATGTCAATCTTCCCTCTCACATCAATGATTCAACATGGGGTCTTGGGGATAGCATAGGCTAGGAAGAACTAGACAATAGGAATTCTAAGACACTCTATTAAGTATCCTACTCATTACACTTGAAATCTACTTTAACACTTCTTGCTGACCTACAAAAGAGAGATTACAAACACACAAGGTACTAAAGAGAGTAACATGTGAAGGTAAATGAAATTTACACTTGTAAAAGATTAAAAACCATAATTTATACTTAGTGAAATATTTTAATGAGGTAAAGCACTTATATTTATTATCTCAAGGCAAAATTTTGGTAGGGCTTCACCATACCTAGGTAGAGAGATCCCATAAAATGCCAAAAAGATAGAATTTATAGAAGAAATGGGGATGAAGAGATAAGGGGAGTCCAAATGTCATTGCGACACTTGTCATAAATTAAAATACTAGTTACTTTTGCATGTGAGAGATATATGGGTAAGACATGATATGTCAGGGGTTACAAATGTCATTTGAAATCATCCAAGACCTAAAACATTGTTTAGAAACTCCTTTCCATGAATATTAAATTGTCCCTCATGATTTTCCTTCAAAAAATACCCTATCACTATAACTAATCAGGTCTAATGATGGTTATGAGTAGGATGGGTTACTATCAGGTCCTCACATACATTGGATTGATCTCTAGTAACTCTTATCTTTTTGTCTATGCACCATCATCTAAGACATTCCCAAAATGGTCTTCCTCCATGCACCCCTCACACTTGGCACCTAAAATATTCCAAAATATACTATGTGATCCATGCAAAAGAATGGATGACATGTATCCAAGGTTTCCATATCATAAATTTTAATAAATTAGCTTGAAAAGTCCTCATAAATGGAGTTTCACTCTCTTTCACCAAGTGATCACTATCTATCCACTAGACTGATTAAAAAGTAGGAAGTAGTAGATAGGCTTAGGATATTATAATCCTAATAAAATTACCATGAGGAATTATAAATAGTCATAAGCTTCCTCCCAAATGTGATTAGGTCTCTTGAATTTCTTCAAGACATGCAAAATAGAATAAATTGTTAAAGAAACCTATTTTTTATTTGACCTGTATGGATTCTATAAAAATTTTATTCCATGGATTTTATACTCATGAAGTTTTAAACAATTTATCTTTTACACTCATTTCAAATTCATCCATTTTGAGGCACTTTTAGCCTCATCTCCTCCATTGGGTCCTAAAATAGGGTTTGAGAGGATTTTGAAGTGACTAACACTCTTAGCCTTTGTTCATAAAGGATACATGTTAAAATTATTTCTTAACACAACTAATGGATCCTCAATGACCTTATCCAACTTTTGTAAATTCCTCAAGGTCCCATGCATTAGGTCATGAAAGTTTCAAGCATTTCAACTTGGCCACTTGAGTCCTTCTTGTGTATTATATGAGGGTTTTGAACATTTCCAAGACCAAAATGGATTTTAAGTGGATTTACTTGAAAAAAAGGCTCATAAATCTCTATATATTTTCCAAAAAAAATCATAAATCATTTAAGTGTCTCCCTTAGATCTAGAAATGAATAGTGACCCTATTTTGAGACTACACCTAAACCTTGTCAATAGGTTTGTTTGTACCTTTGAGCCAAAATGAAGTTCAAGTATTTTTATTTTCCTCTTATTATGGTTTTAATATTAATTAATATTCTCATAAAAATTATTAAATCACTTATGAATTTTATCTAAGGTCCAAAATGAAAATGATCATCCTAAGTAAGTCATTTGCTTACTATTCCTTGCCATGGTGACTGCAAACTTTGTAGCTTAGAGCACCATGTTTGTATTAAAGACCTATATAAAGGTTTTTTAGGTATATATGTATTTTTAACATCTTTTAAAATCATAATTTTATATTTTATTTCCTTTTGGTTCATCATTTCACCACTTTTCTCAAAACTGCAATCTTCATGCATGGTAAAACTTCCCCTGCTCTGAGATAAAATAGAGAGGGTTTACACTATTAGTATTGGAAAATTTATTATTTTAGGATCTTATTGGAATAATTATGGTAATATTTACCAAATTTTATATTCTAAATCCTCCATTTATCCCTCCAACTCTTCAAATTTTCTATGCAGACTTTATGAATAGGCAGACTGTGAGGGTAAGTAGGGTATAGGTTGGGTTTGGAGGTTTTAGGGATTGATTGGAGATTTATAAAAACCATGATTATCCATGAATATCATGATTTATTAAAACCATTTTATATTATATTTTCCACATAAACACTTCTTATTCTTTTAGAAACCTAGACTAGGTCTATGACTGCCTAGAAAGGGGATCATTATTTAAACCTAGCTGTAGGTTATCTTGAGTTTGGTATATGATTTAAGGAAAAAATAAAAAACTTTTATTAAATTAAAAATATCATAAAATTTTTCATACACCATTTTTATAATCTAATCTCCATCCTTTACACCAATGCATCCCGCATTCCTAAGACTAGGCCACTGCTTGTTAAGGATTGAGATAGGCCTATAGGTTAATTTAGCTTTGTCTACACTTGTATTAGGTGTATTTAGGTTTTATATGATTTAATTAAGATAAAATTTAATTAATTACACTTGTATCCACTTTGAAGGCTCCAAACTGGGTCTAAACTTCAATCTTCTTCCTCACTACTAATATACCCTTTGACTATGTTTCATGAGTTCTAGGGTTACATGTAGGTGTTCTTGAGATCCCTTAGGTCATGTGGTTGACAAGAATAAATTTAATTTTAGTAATAGTACCCTAAAAATATCCAATTCACCCTATGTCTCTAATTTGGTTACTATATGCCCAATTGAGATAAAATATTGTTAAAGCCTATTGTAGGTTAGTATTCCCAAGCCTATGTACAGACAGGGGGTTTGCATTAGTGGTCAAAACCTCAAAATTCACCTTTTATCTGACATATTAGGTAATGATACTACTTTTTACCATTTGGGATGGTTTAAACTTGATGGCATAATCTAGGATTATAAAATTCAAGTACAAGATCACTCCTTTAATGATGTCTTTTAGATATCACTATTCCTTTTCAATGGTTTTTTGCCCATTTTTAGGCCTTGAAAACTTCATATTTCATTTACCCTTTTCTCCTAAAAATTGGCATAGTTTTTACATGTGGATAGGGATATAAGTTTAACATGTGATAATTCTTAAAAACCACCATTGTATCATTGCATGAAAACCTCAAAAACACATGGGAGCTTTATTTTGTCCATTTAGGGACTATGGGCCCAAAATGGTCTAATCATCCTTTGAAGTGAAAACTTTAACTTTCATAGAATTATCACCTTCATAACATGAAAACTATGATATTTTTAATATGTTAGATTATCAAAATTAATTTCATCATGTTTTCACCATTTACACCTTTGTACAAACCTCTTGAACTCTTGTATAAGGTGACTGTAAATGCATTTTGTAGATAAGGTAGTGAACAAGAGAATATAGAAAATTAGCTTTAGAGTATTTTTGTCTGATTAATCACAAGTAAATCCAATGAAATCATCTTGAAAACATGAATCTAAACACATTAAACATCTTCATGGAGCTCCTTCCACGTTCAAAAAACATAGGTTACCCATTCATGACTATAAACTTGAGAAACAAGCATAATTGGGAAATATCCCTCAAGGACATTAAGAGTGGAAGTGTTGGATGATGTGAACACCATGTAAAGGTCCTATTCCAATCTAAAAACACTCCATCAAAATTATATGGTTCCATAGATTCCTAAAAATAAGAAACAGACGCAAACATATACCCTTCTTGAATCCAAATTCATAAAAAGCTACCTGGAGTGTTAGAAATTGTTCATAAAAGCGGAGCCACTAATATAAGAGTTATTATTATGTATTTGAAGTAAATTTATAGTAATATCCACCCCTAAGACCATTCTTATTGACTTCACTTGTATGACCCATAACAAGTTCTTGAATTTAACCTTCTTTGGCTTGGCAAGAGAAAATGAAGGAAAATAAGTTATAAATAAACTCTTTTATGAAATATTTGAAAAAAAACATGGAAATGGCCTTTAGGGAGGTGAATAGTCACACCACACACGTTTTTAATTGCAAGTAAACTCAAGGAGTTCGTACAAATTCTCAAAATCCCCTAAAATCAAGGAGAAATTGTCATTTACTAAACATAAGCACTTCTTGGCTAACATCTGACTGCTCTTAACATGATCCTAACCTCTTCCATTTTGAAACCTTGGTGATAAATTTTCTTGCATAAAAGTCCATACAAGTCAATTAATGGGCTAGAAAAGTGGCCAAAATACCCTTTTTGCATATGAAACCTAACACATGATAAATCCATGATTTGAAAACACTTAAAAACATGTCAAAGACCATATTAGGACCTTTTAAGTGAAATTTGGACCTTTGACCAAGTTTGACATAGTTTGACCAACTTTGACTTTGGTTGATTAGGGTATTTAAAGGGGGCTAAGCTTAGACAAGGACTAGGACAAGGCCAAGTAAGATAATATACCAATATGACACCCTATAAGACACATGGAAACCTTCTTCAAAAGTTTAAAATAGTGCGGGTTGACCCCATTTTAATAGAATTCAAATTTGGTTAAAAATTTGGTCACTCCTAGGGGTAACATGCTTACCTATGTTAAACACTATTAGCCTTATCCTATCCATTGGGTAAGGGAATTAGAATAAGCTTGGAAATAATATGAAAATACCTTTAATTTACCAAAAATATAGTTGACTTACCTCAAAACACACAAAGGGAAATAATAACACATAAAAGACCCAACAACACACAAAACAAGGACACACTTATGTTACTAAGCACTTAGGGAAAATAAAACCCAAATAAAAGAAAATAAATATGTATATTAAAATTTATCATACCTCCCTTCTTGGATCAAAAGGGAAGTACCTTAGGTCTTCTTCTGCACTAGATGAGTGAGGATGCCAAGCATGCTTCTTCTTGGATGGGGTGTTAGATGACTCTTACTTTCTTTTAGCTCCTTGGCTTGACATGTCATTGAATGAAGTCATCTAAAATAATTATAAAGTATATTAAGTCATCTTTGACTTGAAATCATGTTTCACATTGTTGTCCTCTTGTCTCCTCATGATTTATTTGCATATCCACGCATGGGAAATCTTGTTTCAAGTTTATATCTCCTTTAAGGATCTCATCATCCTTTTACATTATCACAAACTCTTAAAGGAACATTGTATCATGATAATTAGGAAGTGTTTCTTTATCACATTCTTATTTTATTTTTTTGGAGGTAGTTTCATAGGTGGATGTAGAAACAAGCTCAAAGTCAATTTCAAAAGGCCTAAGATCATCATAAGATTATCATAGATTACCTCATCATGAGTTAGGATTTTTTGATGATGGTGTTCTTTAACACATAAATTCTCTCAAACATATTGAGATTGTTTATTTAAGATCTTATTCTTATTACCTTCCTCATACTCTTGGAACATTTGCATATAAATCTGCCACATGTCCTCCTTTTGAGACACATCCTCTTGTTTGTCATGACTAGTCAGCTCTAAAGGATTTGTAAGTTATTTTAGGTCTTCAAATTCATTGCATATTCCCTCAAATATTTTCCATAAATCATCATCCTTTGACTTGTCTACATCATGAAAATGAGAAACAAAAGAGACCTTTTCCTCTTCTTCTTTGAAGTCCAAGAGAACTTCTTTCAAGGCATCTTTTTCAACATAAGGAAGATCTTCTTCCTCATCTTCACAACTTGAACTCTCCTCACCAGTATTAAACCCTTATTAATCTTCAATCCAATCTAATATTTCAATCTCACCTTCCCTCTTAGTGATATCAACATTAGGCACTTCAAAAATAGGAAGCTTGGCCAAAGGGGACTCCCAAGTAGCAATGCATTTCTCAACATTGGGAGGGTAACCTTTATTATTTAAAAGGGGTAGAAATATGGGTTTAATGGATTATTAAGGAGGGGTAGGAGGGATTTTAATGGTTTCAAGTTTATCTTCCCTAAAAAATTCTTCAATTAAGCTTGATTTATTCCTTTCTTCTTGAGCTACCACCATCTCTTTCCATTTTGGGAAGGTAGGCTCAAGTGTGTTTTCATGGGGTTGAGAGGCTAATGAAGGGATGCATTATATTTATAGGAAACTTGGAGTTTCCTTTGTATTTTCACCTTGATTTCAAGTTGGAGAAGTAGGCTTAGAGATTTCACCTTCTGCTATCATGATAGATTGCCTCAAAATATGATTAGCCAATTCAATTTCACTTTCAAGGTGAGATGTAAAACTCAAAATTTATTCTTCACCATATCCTCCAAGAAAATTATTCTACTCAAACATGGTGTCCTCATTTTTTTGGCTTCTCTCTTGTATGGAACTCCAAGAAGGGAAACTTTGGGGAGTATATGAAGATCTTGGGGTATTTCAGGGCTACCAAGATTGAGTTGGTTCATGAGCTCTCAATCTCTCCTTTAGATGTAAAATCAAGCCACAAATATCAAGAATCTCATTAGGAAGACATGGAAAACTAGCTTTATATATATGAATCCATTCCCTTTTGAATTGTTATAAATCATTCCTCACACTCTTGACACAAACACTAGGGGTGACTTGACCATAACCATACCTAGTGTCAAGGTCTAACTTGTAATCTTGATAACCAATGAGAATATTTTTGAAACTACTAATGGAATGGATTAGAGAGGAGATAGGTGGGATATATGGATCACAAATTTTATAATACTAGTCATAGGCAACATATTATTGATAGGGATTATCACAAGATTATCCAAGTATTTATTCATAATGAGGGGGAATAGGCAAAGAGAGATATGTCTCCCCAACTTGTGTTAAGACAAGCTCAAACTAACTATTCTCCATGAATCACTCAAAAAAAGAGCATGAAAAAATAAAATAAATTCAATAAGTATACTTAGACTACTCAACTAGTTGATTTATACTTAGAGTCGCCATTGGTGCCTAATGAGTTACCTCCAAAGGCTACTATCTTGAGGAGAACACCAAAAATCCTCAAGTTCTTGGAAAAAGAGTCCCATAAAGCATGCTAAATACTATTTTCACTTGAACTTGGACCTGATGAGGAGATTGGACAAGATTATACTCATTCAAGTGAGATAATGGAACCACCTCAAGGCTGTGGGTATCCCTATTAGAAGGTGGATCTCTAGATTAGGGGTTAGCTCCCTTGATATACCACTAAATATAATATCCTACTACTAACACTTGGGGGATGAAAATGGATATGGATAATGTGAAATTAAACCTTGTCTAAAGGAGGTGATACACCAAAACATTTTCTCTACTCATACCATAAGCATGCACTTGGAGCTAAAGACAAGTTACATATACACTTCATCCAATGTTAATCTTCCCTCTCACATCAATGCTTCAACATGGGGTCTTGGTCATATCATAGGCTAGGAGGAACTAGACAATGGACATTCTGAGACACTCTATTGAGTATCCTACTCACTACACCTAAAATCTACTTTGATACTTCTTATTGACCTCTAAAAGAAATATTACAAACACACAAGTTACTAAGGAGAGTAAGATGTGAAGGTAAATGAAGCTTACACTTGCACAAGATAACAACCATAATGTACACTTAGTGAAATATTTGAATGAGGTAAAACACTTTTATTTATTATCTCAAGGCAAAAAAAAATTAGGACTTCACCATACCCAGGTAGAGAAATCCCATACAATGTTAAAATGTGAAAATGTATAGAAGAAATGGGGAGAAAGATAGAAGAGGAGTCCAAGAGTCATTGAGACACTTGTCACAACTGAAAATACTAGTTACTTGTGAATGTGAGATATATGGGGTGAGCCATGCAATTTCAAGGGTTATAAATGTCATTTAAAATCATCCAAGACCTACAAAATGGTTTATAAACTCCTTTTCATGCATGAAAAATTCCCCCTCATGATTTGACTTCAAAAACTACCTTATCACTACAACTGATTAGGTCTAATTATGTTTCTAAGTAGGAGGGGTTACTATTAGGTCCTCACATGCATTTTACTAACCTTTTATCACTCTTATCATTTTGGACATGTACCATCATCCAATATAGTCCTAAAATGGGCTTACTCCATGCACCCCTCATAATTAGCACTTAAAATTTTCCCAAATATGCTATTTGATCTATGTACAAGAAGGGATGACATGTGTCTAAGGTTTTTATAGCATTAATTTCAATAAATTGGCCTTAAAAGGCCTCCCAAATGGAGTTTCACTCTCTTTCACCAAGTGATCACTATTTGTCCACTAGACTAGCTAAAATGAAGTAAGTAAAAAATAGGATTAGGAGATTATACACCTAGTAAAATTAATATGAGGACTTATAACAAGTCCTAATCTTCCTCCCAAATGTTATTAGGTCTCTTGAAAGTCTTCAAGACCTACAAAACATAAGAAATTGTCAAATAAATATATTTTATGCTTCACCTATAGACTATATATAATTTTATTCCATGTATTTTATCCTCATTAATTTTTAACAACTTATCTTTTACACTCATGGTCAAATTTGTCCATTTGGAGGCACCTTTAGCCTCATCTCCTCTAGTGGATCCTAAAACAGGGTTTGAGAGGGTTATGAAGTGACTAGCTCTCTTATCCTTTGTTCATAAGGGATAAAATTTACAATTATTTAAAAATTACACTAAGGTATCCTCAAGGACATTCTCTAACTTCCTTAAATTCCTCAAGGTCCCATGCATCAGGTCATGAAAGTTCTAAGCATTTCAACTTGGCCATTCGAGTCCTTGTATATTATATGAGGGTTTTGAACATTTCTTAGCCCAAAATGGATTATAAGTGGATTTAATTGAAATAAAAAGTATCATACACCTATTTATATGTTCCAAAAAAATTCCTCATTTATTTTAATGTCTCCCTTAGAGCTAAAAATGAAGAGTGACCCTATTTTGAGACTAGGCCTAGACCTTGTCAATAGGTTTGTCTGCACCTTTGAGCCAAAATGAGGTTTAAATATATTTAATTTCCACTTATTATAGTTATAAAATTAATTAATATTCTCATAAAAAATATCAAATTACTTAGGAATTTTATCTAAGGTCTAAAATGAAAATGGCCATCCTAAGTAAGCCATTTACTTACCGTTCCTTGCTATAGTGACTACAACCTTTGTAGCTCAAAGCACCCTATTTTATTCCAAGACTTATATAAAGTATTTTTAGGTCTATATGGATTTTTTACAGCATCTCCAATCATAATTTTATCTTTTCTTTCCTTTTGGTTCATCATTTCACCACTTTTCTCAAAACTACCATCTTCATGCATGGTAAAACTGGCCCTACTTTGAGATAAAATAGAGAGGGTTTTCACTATTATTCATAAAAATTTGATTATTTTATGATATTATTTTACTAATAAGGGTACTTTTTACCAAATTTTATCTTCTAATTCCTCCATTTAGTCCTCTAACTCTTTAAATTTTCTAGGCAAACTTTATGGATAGGCAGACTGTGATTGTAGGTAGGGTATAGGCTAGGTTTGGAGGTTTTAGGGATTGATTATAGATTTTTTGTGATATGTATGGATTATAAATTCATATAATTATTTATTATAACCATTTTATATTATATTTTCCCGTTTATGCTTTTGGAAACCTAGACTAGGTCTATGACTACATAGAAAGGGGATAATTGTTTAGGCCTAGTTGTAGGTTATCTTGAGTTTGGTTTAAGATTTAAGGACACAATACAAACATATCATTATGTTCAGAATATAATAAAAAATTTCATCCACCATTTTTATAATCTAATCTTCATCCTTTTCACCAATGCATCCCACATTCCTAAGACTAGGCCACTGCTTGTTAAGGACTAAGACAGGCCTATAGGTTGATTTAGCTTTGTCCACACTTATATTAGGTGTCTTTAAGTTTTATATTTGGTAATTAATATCACATTTTATTAATTTCACCTATATCCACTTTTAAGGCTCTAAATGAGTTCCAAACTTCAAACTTCTTCTTCACTACCAATATACCCTTGGACTGTGTTTCATGAGTTCTAGGGTTGCCTATAGGTGTTCTTGAGATCCCTTAGGTCATGTGGTTGACAAGAATAAATTTCACATTAGGCATAGTAACATACATATATATAATTCACCCTTGGCCTAATTTTTTTTTGCTATATTCCCAACTAAGACATAATATTGTTAAATCATGTTGTAGGATAGTATTCATAGGCTTGTGTATGGATAGGGGGTTTGCATTAGTGGTCAAAACCTCAAAATACACCTTTTATCTATCATCTTAGATAATGAGAGTCATTTTTACCATTTGGTATGGTTTAAACTTGATTTAATAATATAGTATTATCAAATTGAAGTACAATATCACTCCTTTAATGATGTCTAGTAGATATCATTGTTCCTTTTTAGTGCCTTTTTGGCCATTTTTAGGCCTTGAAAACTTCATCTTTCATTTACCCTTTACTCCTCAAAATTAACATAGTTGTTTCATGTGGATAGGGATACAAGGTGAACATGTGATAACTCTTCAAAACCACCATTTTATCATGTATGACAACCTCAAAATCACATAGGAGCTATGTTTTGTCCATTTAGGGACTGTGGACCCAAAATGGTTTGATCATCCTTTGAAGTGAAAACTTTAACTTGCATATCATTCTCACCTTCATAAAATGAGCACTATGATATTTTTGGTATGCTAGAGTCTCAAAATGAATTTCATCATGTTTTCACCATTAACATCTCCGTACAAACCTCTTGAACTCTTGTATGAGGTGATTGCAAGTGGATTTTGCAAATAAGGTAGTGAACAAGAGAATATATAAAATTAGATTTACAAGATGCTGGTATGATTTCTCACAATTAAATACAATTAAATAATATTTTAAACATGAATCCAAACACATTGAACATATTCATGGAGCTCCTTTCATGTTCAAAAAACATAGGTTACCCATTCATGACTACAAACTTGAGAAACAAGAATAATTGGGAAATATCCCTCCAGGACATTAAGAGAAGTTTTGGTTGATGATAAAAACATGGAGAGGGCCTATTACAACATAAAAACACTCCATCCAAATAATATATCTCCATAGATTCCTAAAAAAAAATAAAAAATGAAAACCTATACCCCTCTTGAATGCAATTTCATAAAAAGTTGCCTAGAGTGTTAGCAATTGTTCATAAAGGAAGAACCACTAATATAAGAGTTATTATTATGGATTTTAATTACATTCATAGTACTATCCACCCCCAAGACCATTATAATTGACTTCACTTATACATCCCATATCAAGTGCTTGAATTTGACCTTCTTTGGCTTGCTAAGAGAAAATGAATGAAAATAAGTTAAAAATGAAAGTCTTTATGCAATATTTGAAAAACAAACATGTAAATTGCCTATGGAGAGGTGAATATTCACACCACCCACATTTTTAAGTACAAGTAAACTCAAGGAGTCTGTATAAGTGCTCAAAAGCCCCTAAGATCAAGGATAAACTACCATTTACTAAACATAACTACTTATTGGCTGACATATAACTACTCTTGACATGATCTTGACCTCTTATACATTGAAACTCACCTTGGTGACAAATTTTCTAGCATAAAGTTTGTACAAGTCAATTAATGGGCTAGAAAAGTGACCTCTTAGATTGTAAACTTAAAAATCATTGAGCTTCTATCTATTTTTACTTTTTTTATCCTCAAATAGGAAATATTAAAAGGTTGAAGAAGATCAAATTAGAAGATGACAAAGGAACCTAGATCATCATTAAATAAAGGCAAGAAGTGCTATCCCTTACTAAAAGGCAAAATAGATATCCAAGATAATATTTATATGAGGAAAATCTAACAAACCTAGCATAAGCACATAATGATGATATAGTTACAATCCATGAGGGAAAAAAACTAGCTCGATAGGAGACTTAGGTGGAAGTGCAGGTAGTAGAGGCCAAAGTAGAGAAACTAAAGGAGAAGCCTAAAATAATGCATATTCTTGTGGGCATAGAAGCTAAAGTTTAGGAGGTAGCTTTGAGATGATATAACTCCTTGGAATCAATGGAGTTTATGAAGGCAAAAATATCCCCTCATGTGAGCCAAGCCAATAAATTGTTCAATTCCTTGAGATATGATATTGTAAAATTGAAGATGCTAGTGGTTTATATAGCCAACTTGTTATATAGTCATCTCGACCTAATGACTACACTAGTGGCATCCAACGCCTTAAATCTAGTATTTATTTGATAAGAGACAAAATATTGGTTTTAAAATGTTGGTTCTTTAGTTCCTATATATCAAGCACATGAGGCTTAGATTATTCAAATTTTACATGAGCTAAAGTTATCCACAGTTAAAGACTCCACTGATAAGTTGATTATTAGGATTAATTTTGACAAACTTATCTAGGAAGTGGATGATGAGTTTAAGTAGAGATTACAAGGTTTTAAACTTGAGTAAATTGAGTTAGAATTAAGCAAGGTTGAAAAGAGGTCACTAAAGTTGGAATCTTTAAGAATAAATTCGATATAACCAAGGATGAGCATGCAAAGCTCCTTGGATAGACTAAATGAATTCATCGGCCATCATTGCTAAATTTAAACATTACAATATAGAAACATGAAGTGGAAAAAAAGGTCTACAAGGATAATGAAGTGAATAATAAGTAGGCTTCTAGTGGTACAACTACATCTTCAACTACCATGATGACTTCTATGCCAAGTAAGGTGCATGTAGCTTTACAAATGACTAATCCTTGATAGGATGAAATCTTATGAATGTACAGTTTTAAAATGGTATATTTACTTATATTTTTAGTGGATAATTATAAATAATTGACTTTATATTTTGTTTACATGCACAAATTACATAATTTTGGAAAAAGTTAATTTATTTATTTTTAACTTTCAATTTTATTTTAGAAGGTTTTTAGACCGTATTTAGAACTACATGTTCTAATTGTCACTTGTAAATTCCTTACATGAACTTGGAGGATGAGGCAACCCCTTCCCCAAGTCTATATATACAATTATAACCCAACCTAGTTTTTTGGGTCAGAATATTTTAGAATACAGAATAATGAATAATTTTTTATCATCAATAAAGTGTTTTGATTATTTTCTTTCCAATTTCATGTAATTAGTTATTATGTTTAGATAATCTTGAGTATGCTAAAGCTATGAATATTGATTGATATACTAATCCTAGATGTGCAATAGATATTCAAGGATTAATGAATGTATTGATTAAATTAGTCAAGTTAATTGAATCATATTTTTGAATGTGCATTTATGCTTTCATTGGTGTAGTTTTATGTGTGTATGAAATAACTACCTCAGATAATTCATATGCTTGATCCATAACCTATAGATTATGGGTTTAAAACAACTACCCTAAAAGGAGCAACATTTATTTTAGGCTTTTGAATTACCTACATCTTTGTTCCCTCAGAATTCCTAATAGGGTCTAATTATATGTGTATCCTTACTGCTAGCAATAGACATAGGTTTTAGAAAGCATAGGTATGTTCAAAAACCAACCAAGGAAGTAATTCCCAAGAACCATAGAGGATTATTTTATGACCTACCTTACCCTCCTTTTTGATTTTGTTATTAAGACCTACCCATTTTATATTAGAGACTAGTCACCCATCTAACTCATGTAGAGATTCACTCTATTATAAGGCCACACCTCCATCAAAAAAACCTTATCAATAACCTACTTGGCCTACCCCTATTCCATCAACAAGTTAAAATACATTGTATACCTAAAACTTATGCCTTGGAGTCGAGTTTACCTCTATTGATATCCTAAAACATTAGAGGATACCTCATTTGATTATAGTGTGCATAAAACTCACATTAATAGTATTATACTAGCACTAGAAGGAGGGCTTTGACCCCATTAATAATAAAGGTTATTATTTGCATAGAGTTTCATTAGATTCACCTAGGAGAGTGACCAGATCTAATTCCTAAGCTGGTTTATTGGTTTCACCCTTGAATATTCATAGGAGACCTAGAGTTGTGTCAATAGTCTTAGTTCATAATAATCCACCACCTCCACTAGGGTACCCCTTGCCTATAAGGAACCTTTGACCTATTAATCTCTTGATGGCTCATCAAAAACCCTAGTTAGTTGGATCTACCATTTTCATCCCAGGTGACATGCATGATCTTCCCCATAATCTTAAAAAGTATCTACCATCCTTTTTTCCTTCAAGGCCAAGGATTGTAGAAGATCATATCAAATATATTAAAGATGCTTTAAGATTAATGAATGTAGTTGATGAAGATGTTACATTTTAATTATTCCCTTTTAATTTAATGGATATTTCTTATGATTGGTACTTAAATCTAAACAAAAATTTCATCATCAATTGGGAAAAATGTCAAATGGAATTTCTTGTGTAGTTAAGATAGGTCACTAATCTTGTATTGGTATATCAACACTTCACTAGTATGAAGAGGGAGCCTAGTGAGCCCATTCATGCTTTCAATTCAAGATGGTAAAATATCTACAATTAGTTGACCTTGAATTATAAACCATAACTAGAATTATGATTAGGGATGTAAAATAATGCCTTGGACCCTATCATCATTGTGTTCCTAAGGAGAGCACCTACTACAAATACTTTACTGTTAGCATTCAAAGAGGCTATTAACATTTATAGAAATCTTAACCCATAGATACCTAGTGCACCTAACATAAATAATAGATTTATAGTGCTCAATTAGATACCAAACATAAAATATAATGTTCCAGCATATAATCAAAATTAATTATACACACTAGCTTCACTGACATAGATGATGCGGCTAAATTTCAGCTACCTAAAAAAATCATGTGATGGGAAATGTTATCAATAAAACAAACACATAGTTTCACTTCCCAATTTTTTTTGAAAGGTGTGTATTCCAAAAAAATGTGAATTGGATTCTATCCAAAATATGGTCCAAAATTTGAGCAATGATTTTTTAAATATGCAACAAAATATGGGCAATGCCAACACCCCAATTGGTAACTAGAACACTAGGTTCCATAGATATAATAGACCTTTTAATAGGCTTATAAAAAATATGGAATAGCCTAACAATCTCTCAAAAATCAACATAGCTAAAACAACTCTCCCCAATTAGTGTAGTATATAAAATACAACCCAACATGGTGATATCAATTATGTTAAGTTCCATACCACATTTGAAATATTTCAAAGGGAAGTAACAAGACAAGATCAGATGAATAATTCACCAAAATCCCATCAGGATCTTGGATCTTATAGTACATCCATGCTCTTCAAAACTCATGAATTTCATTCCCAAGTAAAGATAACAATGAACTAAAAATAATATGAAGGAAGTTCATGTTTTCTAATAGTTTTAAAGAGGTGCATAGAACTTCAGGAATAAGTGACCACTTACCACCTTGACTCCTCCAAACACCATGGTAACTCCTAATCCCAAAGCAGACAACAATCCACCTCTCAAAAGGGGGATGATCAACCTCCAAACAAGTAAGAACTAGGTAAATGAGGATATAACATCATGGAAGATATAAATAAAATTAAGGTGAATATAACTCTTCATGAGTTAGCCTAGATCACTAAACAAAAGAAGCTATTTGAAATTATATTAATGGGAAATCCCCTATGGAAAAAGCTAAAGTGACTACATACCAAGTAAAATTTGATAATGTTAATGTCATTTACATGATCAAGCCTAAAGTTCCACCATTTTTGTTGACCATTAAGGTATTCAATAAGAACATTCATAACTATTTAGTTGATTCTATAGAATCTATAATTGTTATGCCTACCTCTATAAGTAAGAATCTTGGTCTCACTCCAAGTCCTTCAAAGAGATCCATCTCTCAACTAGATAAAATGATGGTACCAATAGTTATGGAACTAAATAATTTACACATTTAGGTATTATCTAAACCAAGAGTTCATATGACCATCAATATTCTAGTAGTAGACATACCATAAGGATATAGATTATTGTTGAGCAAAGATTGGTCCAAAACTCTCAATGGATATCTTTCCATAGACTTCTCTCATATCTAGATATCATGGAGAGGATTTGTGAACTAGATCAAAATTGATAGAAAGCTAAGAATGAAATATCCCATCATGGAATATAATGTCAAAAATGAAGAGGTAAAGTATGACTCTCCCACCTTGGTTATTTATACTTTTACCACTCAAACTCTAGGATAAAACCTAGAACCTAAAGGCTAAAATTAGTTGTGAACTATGCATTTTGATGGAGCCATGTCCAAGCAAGAATTGGTCATAGGAATTGATTTGATTGATCCTTAAGGTAAGAATTTCCTATCAGCTTATAGATTGTAATTTCCATGCACCAAAAATAGAGATGAGTATAAATATCTAATTCTAAGATTACATTTTACACTGAAGAATAATGTGAAATAGATAAAAGTATTTGATAACTCTGAGCTAGTAATTAACTAAGTAAGAAATAAATATTAGTGAAAATTTCTTATCTAAAGAGATATAAGCATAGAGCATGGTATTTAATTAAAATATTTGAAGCTTTTAATATAATATCACTCCTGAGAGAATAAAACCAAGCTACTTATTTACTAGTTACTGATGCTATCAATCTCAAGCCATTATAGGAGTCTGAGGTAAAGAGATTTTTTATTGAATTGGTTCATTATCCCTCTATTCTAGATAATGTATAATTTTTTTAGGTCTTTGATGATGATCAGTAGATTATTTAGTTTTTAACTAGTTTAGGGGATTTCAAGTCCCAAATCATCAATGATAAGGACATTAACCACTTCTATCAAGAAGAAACAGATAAAGAGGGGATTCTCCAGCACAAAGAAAATTGAATTATATCCATCCTAGTCTCCTTGGAAATACCATTCAACTTAGACCCTTAGGCATAACAACTTAGGTGGCCCAAGGTTGGTGAATCAAACTTCAAGAGGGAAAATATAGGAAATGACTATTACCCAAGTTATGTGACTATTGGTCTTAGCTAGAATATGGAAGAAAGATAATGAGTTAGGGATTTAATTTCTTAGTATAGCCTATGAAGACCTAAAATTTTATGACCCATAGGTTATCACCCATATGATTCCCATGAAATAAGACCATAAACTAATCAAATAGAGGTAAAGGATAGTAAATCCTATTTTGGATCCTCTTATTCAGAAGGAAGTGGAGAAGTTACTAAGTGCCAAAATAATCTTCCCAATCAGCCATTCTATTTGGGTGGCCAATTTGGTCTCAATTAGAAAAAATAATGGTAATATTAGATAATGTGTAGACTTTATAAATCTGAACAAGGCTTCTAAAAAAGATAATTACCCTATGCCTTCTTTAGATGAGGTAATGTAGATAGTGAGTGGTTCTAAAATGATGTCCTTTTTGGATGGATTTTCAAGCTACAATTAAGTACTAGTGAAATATGAGGATAGAATGAAGATGGTGTTTAATATGAAGTGGGGTAATTATGCATACAAAAGGATGTCATTTGCCTTGATCAAAGTAGGATCTACCTTTCAATGCACCATGGATTATGCATTTAAGGGACTAATAGAAAAATATATAATCATCTATATGGATGATCTTAATGTGTTTTCAAAGACTACAAAAGATCATGTAAGTCACCTACAGACCATATTTGAGAGGTACAAAAGGTTTGGTATTTTATTAAATCTAAAAAAAGCATATTTGGAATCACTAAGGGGAAAATCTTGGGATATATTATCACAATGGATGGGATCACCATTAATCCAAATAGAATCTAGGTAATTTCTAAGATTTAGGCACCAAATAACAAGAAGGAGCTCAATTCATTCTTTAGGAAGATCAAATTCATGAGGAAGTTCATCTTGAGGTTTGTACAAATCATCAAGCCCCTAAATGCCATGGTCAAGCAAGATGCTAAAATAGAGTGGACAAATGAAGCCAAAAATTCTTTCCAAGACATAAAGGATGCCATATCATAGGCTCCAACGTTAATTAGTCCAAACTTTACAAAAGATTTATATCTGTATTCTTTCACTTCAAAACACACTAGTGTTGTATTTATCACAAAGAAGAAGGACAAAATTGAGCATCTCATTACTTTCATGAGCACAAATACGAAGGATGTAGATCTCAAGTAATCTATGATTGAAAAATAGATCTTCACTCTCATTAGAATAGTTAACAAATTTTGACATTACATTTTGAGGAAAAAAACCATTTCTATTATACCTAACCCTATTGTCAATCTCACCCTATCATAGAACAAGCTAGGAGAACATCGAGGCAAATGGATGGCTAAGCTCCAGGAATTTGACATAAAGATCAAGCCTGCAAAGATCATTACATGTCAAGGTATTTTTTAACACATAACTGAGCCCAATCTATGTTAAATAGGTATGTGTAGCATAATTTTCTAAAGGATAATGGTATATAGATATAATCTAGTATTTACTCATAGGAACTTATCCTCCTAAGCTTAATAGAGAAAGCAAAATAGATTTGAGGCTCAAGGTTTCTCATTTCATGATTAAGAATTGAGTCCTCTACCAAATTAACTATGAAGGTATTTATATTAGATGCATATTTGTAGAGGAGGCTAAATAAATCTTAGAGAACTTGCATCAAAAGATAGCAATGGTCACCCTATTAGGAATACCATAGCCCATAAAATATTGAGGTTGGGTTACTATTGGCCAACCATACTTAAGGATACTCATATGCATGTCATAACCTATCATGAATTTTAAGCATTAACCAAGAGAGAAGTACACACATCAATGTCTCTACAACTAGTTGTTGAAGGAGGACATTTACATAGTGAGGTTTAGACTTCATTAGTGTAATCAAGCCAAATTCCTTTACAGGCTATAAATTTATACTCATAGCTACAAACTATTACACTAGATGGATTGGTGTGCATACATGAAACCTCTACTTATTTTCAACTTAAAACTCTCTGGCTCATGCCATGAAAGACCAATGACCTTATTGTTTATAACTATTTCTAATATCCTTGAATCTCTATATTTAAATCAAAAGATAGTTTTAAGAACTTTAAACAATGTGCTCATCTCCAAAATTGTGATCTATTTATACATAACCCATAGAACAATCAAATACACTTCCATTATCTTTTAGGATCAAGACTATATGAATCTCTAATTTTTTAAAAACTCAATCTTCTTAATTTATCTCTGATTATGAAGGTCCTTGACACCTAAAACTCAAATGACAATTCAAATTGCTACTACTTTATTTGGTCTAATTTTGCCCATAGGGATAAAAATATACAACCATATTATTATCTTCTTTGTCACTTTCTTGACTCACTAGGCTATTCAAGAGAATGACATAACACTCACAAGTTCAAAAACTAATTAGAATACCCATGATGATAAAAACGTTGATTCATTCTTGATGGATACTATAGGACTGTAGATAGGTTCAAATGGATCCTATGAGAACCTCAATCCCAATTTTTCCTTTTGTATTACTTGTCTTTGACATAGTCTCCTTTAAATTTATCAGGGTATTTTCATATGCATCAATGTTCATTCGAGCCTCGTTTAGACTAGGTTTAACTCAAACTCACAATTTATCCTTTGATTGTCCTAAAAAATGGAGATTTAATTATGTACACTTAAAAAAAACAAAATAAATCTCAAACCATTTCTCAGGCCTGTAGGTTATCCATAAGTCCATACCAAACTATTCTCTTTCATTTCCTGCCTTTTGCACACTAGTGACTCCATCCTTTCTTCCCTTACTCTATCACTTTGTTATGGTTGTAATGACAAATTTAGACCTATGTAGTCTTTGTGCATATTGTCTAATCATTATCTTTATTCCATTTAATGCATGAATCTTTTTTACAAATAAATAACTCAAACTCTTAATTTCACAAACAATGCATTACCAACTTACAATGTGGAATCTGCATGACTTGAGAACATGTTACTAGTTCTTTTTCAAGCTAAAAAAAGGTTTTCAACATCCAGTAATTAACATTTAGGATATATAAAATCTTCATTCAACTTGTGTAACTACCAGATTGATTTAAAAAACATTATTCTCACTCAATACCACGTGATTTGGATCAAAAATGTTTTGATTTAATGAATAAAATTACACAAAATCTCTTATTTAATTGATTCAAGCCATTCTTGGTTAGATTGAGCATTCAGTTATAATTTTAAACTCTGTAGTCACTATCTTAATAATTTTAAATCTCAAAGGAATTTTCCCACCTCTATTCATTATTTATTAACATTCTATAGAAATTGATATGATTACAAACACAATCACTAAGATATCCTTCGTAAGAACCATTCTACACTCAATCCTTGTCAATTTTCCTACCTGCACACAAAATTAACCACAAGAAATTTTCTTAACAATGAACTTTGTATCATGTATACCTCTCAAGGAACATACAACTCATTAATTCTTGTTGGAATTAGTCACCCATGTATCAATGTGTTTGAGACTTTTCCTTTATAACATCTACAATATCTATTCTCCTTTTTCCTTTCTTATTATTTTCAATATGAAAATGCTCTTCACCATATTCTATAGAGAAGGACAACCCATGATGGATTTTGAAAATTCATAAATCTTAATATTGATTATCATGACCAAGAAAATTTTAGAAAACATGTACTATGGTCTCTATGTTAATCATCTTGGCATGCAGAAAATGGTTCTCTTCATTTAATCTAATTCTAACAACTTCCATGTACATAATTATCTCATACAAACATAATAAATTGATAAATATCATAAAGGGACATATGAAAATCTCTTGTCCAAAACCAACACACTCTTCATTAACATTTACATGAAAATACTGTATATGAGTTGTCTACCTATTGTAGACCTTCTCTACATACTTTCTCTCTATATATATTATTCTATCTATTACATGTGTGAATATATTTTTAAAATACTTTTCCTTGAAGGGTTTGAGGTCTTTCTTTACATTGGATAGGTATAGAGCCAAGATACTCTCAACTAGTTTCTCTCAACATAGGATATACTCATATCAAGATTATTTCTTATAAACGTGTTCTCCTCCTTATCTTCACCAAGTTGACTTACCCCCCACATTTTACATTCTTTCTTAATCACTTTGAATCAATATAGAAATTTGACTCCGTAGACCTATGTGGTAGTTACAAATTCATTTTTAACCTTTATGGATTATTATAACCCAAAAATAGTCTTAGAACATTCCTACCCATGTAAGACACTCGTAAAAGGCCTCTAAGACTCATGGTTTATTATAAACCATACACAAATCTACATAGTTACATTTGGAAAATTAAATTGATGCCATTTGGAGGAAAAATACTCCAAAATCTATATGACTTAAAACAATCTCTAAATTCCTTAATAAATACTTCTTGAGACTAAAATGACTTCTTAAGAGCTCTAAGACAATTGACACCATTTACCAATAACAAATGTACATACTTTACAAGATGCTCTTGCATCAAATCACCACTCTTGAAAGCTTTCTTGCGTTTCTGCACATGATGGTTGTACATGTCCTTTGTAAATAATCTTTATTCCATTATTTTTCTTCTCCTGGTGTATTCTTGGATCCTATGGCTTGTCTTGTTGATGTGATATTTATTTGACCTTGAAGATGAATCCCTTCATTTTCACTTTGATGCTCTTTCCTTGAATCATAAATTCTGCCATCTCAATGTCTTCTCTCAAAAATTGAATTATTCCTAGTCCTCTACAATATACCATCATTATTATTTATTTATTGTATCTTATTGGTATTTGTATGGCTTGTGAGGATATTTTATCATCTTCATTATTCATCATAGGTAACATATGTCTCTTTACATCTTCTATCTTTAGATTCTTCTCTCCTTTGTTGTCTATGCCTATACATACACAATAAATAAACTTGTTAAAGAAGACCATTGGTTCTTTAGGTCTTTAAAACCTATCATGTGTCATCAAGATGAATACCAAGTATATGATAGCCATTATATCTTGTAAAAGTTGCTTCTTCTTGTGATTTTACATTTATTCATTTGCTTCCCAAGGCTTATATGTATTCATACTTTTCACCACTTTTCCTTCTTTTCTCATCTTTATTTCTTATTTTGCATATTTATTCACTCAAGAACCTCCAAATCATTCTTAACTTTCCATTATCAGTTGCATATTTCCATATTTTAACATAAATAAAAAATTATTTTCCTTGATTCACCACATCTATAAACCAAATAATAGAATCATGACTGAATAAAGTATAAAGAAACAATATTGCTTGTACTAATACCCAAAATTTTATCAAATTTTCTTCTTGCTTCCATTTTTATTCTTCCTTTTCTTCTAATTTTTTATTTTCACCTATATCCATGAATTCAAAACTATAATTACTATGAAAAGGTTTCAAAATTTCTACCGCATTTATTGCTTAAATATGTGATTCTCTTTCCCATTGATCTTGTTCCCCTAAAATTTCTTGTTTTTTAGTTTCTTCATTGATTTCCAAAGCATCATAAAACTTATTTGCTTCATCACATTATTCTTTACCCTTTTATTTATTAACATCATCTAGAAATGCCTCTATTATTTCTTCCTCATCTAGATTCATTCCTTCTACCAGTGTGATCTCTCTCACTACTTCTTCCTATTTTCTCATTATCTTTTACATATTTTCTTTTTTTCTTAACTCTTTCTTTATCAAGTAAATTTTATTTTTCCTATTTCTCTTTTCTATTACTAATAGGCCACTTCACCTTACATCTCATTCTCTATCTATATGCTTGGATATTGTCTTCCATCATACTCTTAACTAATAAACTTAACTTTTGTATTCTCTCCTTTAGACCAACCATATCCTTTTCTACAATCAATTCTCTCTTTCTCATTATTTTTTGGAATTGATCTTTCATTGAGTCCATCATTTCCTCAATCTCCCTTTTATCATCCATGTGCTCACTATCTCTCTCTCTCTCTTCTCTTTTCTCAACCTCACTCTCTCAAGAAAATCTAATTTTCTTGCTTTGATATCTCACATAGGCTTTCTCTTATTTTTCCTAATATTTTGATATCCCCTAGTCCTTCAACTTGGACTCTTCCTCTCTTTTATGGATTTTAGACTCATTCTTACCACTCACTCCTTAGTTTCACTTCAAGGTTTTTGGTTCTTTTTTTTAAATCTTTTCCAATTTTACAAATGCAAATAAAGTACAAAAAAATCAAAACATGTACCTTTCAAGGTTGTCTATACTTCCATTTTATCTAGACGGGTCTTCTTCTTTTCACCAATATTCTATTTCAAGGTTTTAAAGAACCTTTGTTTCCTACCAAAATTCAATTCACTTTTACCTAGATGGATTTTTCTTCATAACATTTCACCAACATAATTTACCAACATACAATTGTTTCAAAATATTATTTTTTACTAAACACCATTGTATACCTAGTTCTTTGATGTGGATTCTTCTCCAAGAGCTCATTCCTTTAGCTCTGATACCACAAATTAGTGTACATACATGCAACTTCTACTTCTTTTCAACTTGAAACTCTTTGAATCATGCCAATGAAATACCAATGATCTTATTGTTTAGAACTATTTCTAATTTCCTTGAATCTTTGTATTCAAGTCAAAAGATACTTTTAAGAACTTTAAAAAATGTGCTCATCTCCAAAACTATGATCTCTTCATACATAACCCATAAAAAAATCAAATACACTTCCATTCTCTTTTAGGATCAAGACTATATGAATCTCCAATTTATTTTCAAACTCAATCTTCTTAATTTATCTCTGATTATGAAGGTCCTTGACACCTAAAACTCAAATGATAATTTAAATTGATACTACTCTATTTAGTTTGATTCTGCCCATAGGGTGAAAAATCTAAAACCATATTATTCTCTTCTTTGTCACTTTACTGACTCACTAGGGGATTTAAGACAATGACATAAGACTCACAAGTTCAAAAACTAATTAGATTACCCATGATGATCAAAAAATTGATTTAGTCTTGATGGTTGCTATAAGACCATAGATAGGTTCAAATGGATCCTATGAGAACCTCAATCCCAATTTTTCTTTCTATATTCCTTAGCTTTGACATAGTCTCCTTCAACTTGATCAGGGTATTTTCATATACATCAATGTTCAGTCGAGCCTTTTTTAGACTAGGTTTCACTCAAACTCATAATCTATCCTTTAAATGTCCTTGAAAATGAAGATTTAATTTTGAATGCCTAAAAATATATATATATATATATATATATCAAACCTTTTCTTAGGCCTATATGTCATCCATAGATCTATACCAAAGTATTCTCTTTCATTTCCTTCCTTGTGCACACTAGTGACTCCAACCTTTCTTCCCTTACTCAGTCACTTTCTTGTGGCTATAACGATAAATTCAAACTTGTGTAGCCTTCATGAATATTGTCCAATAATTATATTTATTTCATTAAATTCATTAATATTCCTTATAAATAAATAACCCAAACTCTTAATTTCATAAACAATATATTACCAACTTACAGTACAAAATTTGTATGACTCGAGAGCATGCTACTAGTTCTTTCCCTAGTTAAAAAAGTTTGTCGACATCTAGTAATTAATGTTTAGGATTTGTATAATATTCATGCAACTTTTCTAACTCCTATATTAATTCAACAAACATTATACTTGCTTAATACCACGTGATTTGGTTTAAAAACATATTGGTCTAATGAATAAAATTTCACAAAATCTCTTATTCAATTGATTCAAGACATTCTTGATTAGATCGAGCATAAGGTTATAATTTAATACTATGTGGTCATTTTCTTAATAAATTTAACTCCTAAAGGAACTTTCCCACCTCTGTTCATTATTTATTAATGTTCTATAGAAATCGATATGATTGTGAACATAATTACCAAGATCTCCTTCGCAAGAGCCATTCTATATTCAATCCTTATCAATTTCCCTACCCATGTACAAAAGCAACCATAAGAATTTTGCTTAAAAATGAACTATGTATTGTGTATACCTCTTAGGGAACATACAACTCATTAATTTTGGTTGGAACTAGTCACCCATATATCGACATGTTTGAGCCCTTTCCTTTATAACATCTACAATATCTATTGTCCTTTCTCCTTTCTTTTTGTTTTTAATATGAAAATGATCTCCATAATATTCTATATATAAGAATGACCCCTGATGGCTTTTCAAAATTATTAAATCTTAATATTTATGATCATGAATAGGAAAATTTTAGAAAACACATACTATGGTCTCTATATCAATCCTCTTGGCATGCACAAAATGGTGTTCTTCCTTCAATGTAATTATAACAAATTCCATGCACATAATTATCTCATACAAACATAAGAAATAGATCAATATCATGAAGGGACATATGATAAGCTCTTGTCTAAAAGCAACACACTCTTCATTAATATTTACATGAAAATAACATATTTTTCTCTACATTTATTATTGTATCTATTACATATGTGAATACCTTTTTAAGTTAGTTTTCTTTGAGGGGTTCAAGGTCCTTCTTTGCATTAAATAGGTACAGATACAAGATTCTCTCAACTAGTTATTCTCAAAATAGGATATACTCATATCAAGATTATTTCCTATAAATGTGTTCTCCTCCTTATATTCACCAAGTTGACTCACCACCCATGTTTTACATTCTTTCTTAATAGTTTGACTTAATATAGAAATTTGACTCCATATACCTATGTGATTGTTACATATTCATTTTTAGCCTTTATGGATGATTATAACCTCAAAATAGACTTAGAACATTCCTATCCATGTAGGATACTCCTAAAATACCTCTAAGAATCATGGTTTATTATAAACCATACACAAATCTACATAGTTACATTTGGAAAATTAAATTGATGCCATTTGGAGGAAAAATACTCCAAAGTCTATATGACTTAAAATAAGCTCTAAATGCCTTAATAAAGACTTATTGAGAGTAAAATGACTTATTAAGACCTCTAATACAATTGAAACCATTTACCAATAACAAACGTATATACTTTGTAGGATGCTTCTGCATCATGGATGGAAGTAGTATCCACAAAGAATAATAGAGCACAAGATGTGAATCACTTTTTGGAAGAACATATAACAACTAGATTTGGCACCCCCATCTCTTTGGTTTGTGATAATGGACTAGATTTTATATCAACAAAATTACTGAATGAGTACATGATAATTAGATCATAATCAGGTTAGATTCTAACCACTACCCTTAGGGAAATGGATTAATAGAGGTAATGAATAAAAATTCAATTGATACAATCAATATATCAACAAGGGACAAGCTTAAGGACTGGGATAATTTACTAAAGTATGCCCTTTGGGTAGATTGAATGAGATACAAGTAAACCCTGAAATCTTCATCCTACTTACTGGTATATGGATGCAGACTAGTTTTCCCCATCACTTTTAAGATACCTACCTATCAACTCATGCAAGACTACATGAAACCAAATGACAAAGTAGAATCAAGATTGCTTGATATAATAGAAATAGAGAATTCAAGGACTAAATCCTTACAAACATTTAGCAAACACTAGGATGTAGTCAAAAGGTGGTTTGATGAAAGAACAAAAGTTAAATCATTCATAATTTTGGATCTAGTGCTACTATGGGATAAATCCCTTGAAAAGAAAGGAAAACACAATAATTTATTCCCATTGTAGATTAGACCCTACTAGATTTCAAAGATCATGGGAAATAATGCATTTTATTTAAAATACCTCCAAGGTAATGAGCTTACATATCTAGTTAATGGATAGTTCTTGAAGCATTTCTTTAGGGTTATTCCCTCTACAGATAGTACTAATTAAGATGATTTAGATAAGTTTAGATGTAGGACTAGAGTATATTTCCATGCTTTCTATTTTATTTTCATGCTTTCTAGTATAGTTTTCATGATTTTGTATTTATCTAGATTAGATTTTAGTGCTTTCTAGATTAACGGTTCTTTATTTTCCTTGGCATTTGGGGTTGCACTTGCTATAGTTATTTCCAAGATAAAATTTAAAAAACTACTAAATTTATGACTTGTAAAAAAGGGGAAAATTAAAACCTTGACACATTGGGGACTAGTTTATAAATTGGGTGTATTTATGTGTTTTTGAGTCTTTAAGATGAAGGAAAGTGATCAAAGGATTATTCTAAATAATGTCACAATTGAATAATTTTACCAGGTATATACAAGTTGTTCTTGAGGTACTTCATACAAATTTAGAAAGTTTTCTTATTTTATTTGATCAAATGCACTCATGATGTTAAAAGTATTTTGAAAGTGACAATTCTAGTTGTAGATTTGGTTGGTAAGGACATTATAGAAATAATTTGTTTTATAATTATACCAACTCATTGAGGTTTAATCTCCTCTCTTTTCCATTGATCTAAACATGAGATAAACAAACCAAAAAAAAGAAAAAAATGGAACCAATGAGTTCACAAGAGCAAAAGAAAATTTAAATAAAATTAAAACAACTCACATGATGAAATAAGGTCAATGAACCATGCATCATGGTTAATAAGAAAATAATGAAAGGAGAAGATAAGGATCTTAAGGTATCTCCATCAGGTCTATGGACACCTGGATGGTAGTAGAGGAATAATTGAGCTTCCCTTGATTTAATGAGCTTTAGCAAATAGTAGAATGAAACATATAGCCTCATCAAAACCTTTGGAAAACTCATCACTGTAAGGGTTAAATAAACTACATGTTTAACACACATAGATCCAAAAAATTAGAAGGTAAGTATGTTATGTGAATTAACCTAGGAGTCTCTTTCATGTTTCTAAGTTAAGTATTTTTTTTGTGACACACTTTAAAATTTATCTAAAGATTGTAAAACTAGAGTTATGGGTTCTATAATACTCAGGAGTATCCACTTATAAGTCACCATTTATTATACACAACATCCTCCTTTATTTTAAGGAGAAATAGATACCCACTTTTTCAGATTTTGATCTTAATATTGAACTCCTTTTTAATATATTTATGCAAAATCTAGAAAATCTAAGGTATTTTCACTTTTGGTAGGATGATATTGGCATATATGTTGGCATGAGACTAACTATTGGTTCTACAAAGACTATTCTTTGGGATTATATTTTCAGACTATTTATTTTGGCCCTTATGTAATTTTTCCTTTTGAGTTTTATGTTTTGCGTGTTCTTAGACCTATTTTATTTCAAGATTTTACTATTTATAAAGCCTTATTTTGTAAGTAAATTATTTCAAACATCTTATCTAAAATAATTCCCTAAAAGGAATTTGGCCTGTAGGCTCTTTCCCTTATGGAATTTTGGAATGCAGACATTTTTCCCAAAATAAATCCCTTGATGGATTTTTCCTTTGACCCCACCAAACCTACCCTATGACACTTTTAAAATGACCCTTAGTCATACAAAAGTACCCTTTTGGAAAATCAAAAGTGCCCTTCAGCCTTTATGAAGTAGACCCTTTGTGTAATTTTTTGCCATGAAGTAGACCCTTTAAATATTTTTCCACATACCCTTTAGACCTTTTGAACTAGCCCATTAGTCCTTTTGAAAGTGTCATTATCCTCTGAATTAGCCTTTTTAACCTTTCCCAAATTGACCACCTTACCCTTTTGACCACCTCTTTTAAGGCACATACCCTTTGGGTTTTGTGTAAATGACCCTTTGGGACTTTTATCCAAAAACCTTTACCCTATGGGACTTATCCTTTAGGATATCCTTTTTGACCCCCTTTACTCCATGAAAAGTGCTTTTTGACCCTTGTGTATTGGACCCTTTGACATAGACATACCCTTCATGATTTCAATAGACATACCCTTTAGGATCTCTAACCCAAGCCTTTGACCCTTTTTTGAAGTGGCCACTTACCCTTAAAAATAATTTCCATAGACCCTTTTTCCCATAAAACCCTTTGTGACTTTTGAATTTGACCCTTAGTTATATGGAAGTAACCTTTGAGAAATCATAAATTCCCTTCAGCCCCTATGAAGTAGATCCTTTAGGACTTTTGTCATGGACAAAATAACCTATGAAGTGGACCCTTTAGATTAAAAGTATCCTTTGGGAAAATTTAAAGTTCCCTCTAGACCTTTAAAATATCCCTTCGAGATAATTATCTTAGTATTTTTTCCTAGATGAAATCTTTAGGGAAATTGTTATGAATATTTTATCTAAAATAATTCCCTCAAAATAAATAGTCTACAGGTGTTGACCCAAAAGCATTTTTATAGTGTACATCCTAAGTGACTATAACTAAGAGTATTTCTAGTCTCACCACACTTAGCCAAAATAAAAGAAAATATTTCCTATCAATACTTTAAAGACCCCCACCAACCTAAGATAACATGTTTGAATTATATAAGAAATAAAATCCAAGTGAACATTGCACATTTATATTGCATGAATTGATATTCAATGAAAGATTATATATAGGTGATATTCCATTATTTAAAAGTTGTCATTATATTTGAGCTAACTTGCATTCAAATTTTCTTGATAACTTACAATGATGAAGAGCCCCAATTCCTACTTTGCGAGTGCCTGTGAGTAAAGCAATGATTGAGCTAGAGCTGAGTTGTTTATCTAGCATTTATAGTGCATAAAATAAGTATCACAAAGCATGCATCAATGGAATTTACATCTATAAAAAATTTAGGTGTGAACCCACCACCCCCATATTCAATTAAAGACTCCATAGAATTCACAAATATAGTCTTCAATGACATGGTGTTTGGAGAAAAATATAGGAATTACTCAACATTATGGGATGTCATTGATTAAGTGGAAGATGATATGACACTAGCAAATAGATTGTTCATGAGAGAATCATTGGCATTAAAAAACTATAGATTATACTTTTCTATAGCCAAGCTAGAAGTGATGCCATGTATTGACCTCCTAAGGGACCTATTACTCTATGGTAAGATATTATAGGATGCTTTACTACATCATTCTAGTAATAATACAATGGTCACATATATTTTAGGATTGGATTTTTAAAGATATTTTTTGTTGAGTATATATGATGCCTACTTTGATAAGCACACATTGGTACCATTTAGTGCAAATACTTCAATGGAGAAGGTACTATCTTCATGGCTCCTCCTAGACTATACCATCACATGGAAGGGGAAAAAGCTAATAGAAGTGATCCCAATTGATAGATTTAGGATGGGGATTCCCATTAGTATGGCTCTTCTCAACTAATTTTATAGTATGCCTAGCATTCATTTTGTTAATTTGGAATGGGTATCATTACTATATATGATGCTTACACATGATGTTGAATACACCCTAGGTGAGATAATAAGCTTTCAGTTGAGGGATCAAATTATTCATAAAGATAGGTGCCCCATGCCTATGGGAGATTTCTTCATGATGTCATATTTATTAGATGTAGTAATGGGTATATGTTACATGGATCTTGATTAATTTTGGGCTTCAACCATAGACTATGAGAAGAATATAATCTACAATCACTACTATTTCATGCATGTCTATTATTATACCAAGCATATGATGAGGATCTTTGAGGATGTCTATCCTTAGGTTTGGAAAGCCATTCATGGCTCACCCATGCTTTGGATTTGACAAAATATTGTGAAAAACTTGGTTGGGAATGGATATTATTTCCTTTACCCAAATTTCACTATTATTAAGATTTGGGGGAAAAAGTTTGGCCCCTTACATCTCCCAAATTTTGTGCTAGATAAACTAGATAAATAGTAAATTGCCTTCTAATTATAAATATCGATATAATGGAGTATAAAATGAGGAATCATATTTGGAGAGGTAGGTTTAAAATGCAAGATTTATCCTTTCCCTACACTTTCACATAGAGATTGGGATCCACACAAACTAATCCAAAAGCGCATTCATAAATTCAACATCCCATATAGTCATGAGCATTATGACTATGATTTCCTATTTTTGAATTCTAAGTCTGATGATGAAGTATTAGAATGGGTGTAGATTGATGGACTATAAGATAATCATTTGAGAATGATCCAATATGGTAATTTTATTTCTACTAGGGAGTTAGATAGTAAAATGGCACTCTACAAAAGGTGGCAATATTTAGATTTCTAGAGAGGATAGTTTGAGGAGAAATCTAAGGACTAGGCTACATCCTCCTCCCAAGGACTTAATTTTAATTTTAATTTGAAAGTTTTTAAGAAGGATCTTGGGCTACTCAAGCCCATTTTAACTAGGGGAAGACAAGAAGGGGACCCCATCAGCCTTGAATTTGATAAGAAAGAGAGAACACATGAAGTGCCTATTATAGGTTCTATCCAAGTGTCCATTGTTATGCCCCAAGTACACATTATCACATCCATTAAGATAAAAAATATATAAGAAACATTGTCATCACCTTAGAACTCCCCCATGTAATTAAGGACCCCCTTGGTCTATAAGAGAAATCTTAGGACTCTTATAGGTAATCCTACAGTGGAGGCATCTCAGAGTTTGCTTGCTCAATCTCCACATTTAGAACTAACCAAGGGAGATGTAGTGATCATAAAATATATTGAATATGATTCAAATGAGGAATCTGAGTTTGAGATTGACAAGGTTATGAGCCTCTACATAGATCTTATAGAAATTACTCTTCTAGGTACTCAATTTTTTGTTAGTTTTCCCTTGTCTTTTATACCCATCTTTGGGCAAGCCAACTCTATAGAAGTTCCCACATCTATCCCCTCCACTTCCACCACTACCATTGGTCCTTCTATTTACACTTCTATCCTACTCATCATGCAGACCCCTTTTTTTCCTAATATCACCTCCATTATTAGATCCTTTAAGACAAAGAAAGTGTCTAGGAAGGTGTAGACTACATTGGCCACCTCAAAACTCCATGTCCACTCCACTCAAATCACCCTCCCATTAACATCTACTACTTCCATAAAGGATACCATAGTGATAAGTATTGTTAGGGTAAGGAAGGCCAAGCCTTAAATAATCATGGTCCATCCACTTCCTTAGTTTGGAGGAGTAGATTGGTCCAAAATCATATGGCCTTACCTTTATAATGTCCTAACCAAATCCAACAAGAAAGAATATAAAATTTAAGAGGAGGTTGAAGAAGAGGTTATTTTCAAAACCTTTGATGGATCCTAGCTAGACATTCTTCCATGGCTAGTGGATTTGAGGAGTAAGACCTCTCAGATGCTAAAATTCAAAATCACTAAGATTCCATTTATTTCTACTTTGTTTGATCCTCCAATGATAATTATTCAAAGGGTTAAGAAGAGGAAATTATAATATGACAAAGGCACCTAGATCATCCTTGAATTAAGGAAAAAAGTGTTCTCCCTTACAAAAAGGTAGAACAGACAGCCATGACAATATTTATATGAGAAAAATATAGTAGACCTAACACAATCATACAAAGATGCCATAGTTTCAATCTAAAATAGAAAAGAACTAGCTTGATAGGAGATTGAGGTGGAATTATACGTATTAGAGTTTTAAGTGAAGAAACTAAAGGAGAAGGCCAAAATAGTGCATATTCATATGGTTATATAAGCTAAAGTTAAGGAGGTAGCTTCAATATGCTATATCTTCTTGGAAGCTATGGAGTTTATGAAGGCCAAAATGGTCCCTCATGTGATTCAAGCCAATAAATTGTTTAATTCCTTGAGAGATAACATTACAAAACTAAATATCCTAGTGGTTTATACAGGTGACTCATTATTAGTCATCTCAACCTAATGACTATGTTAGAGGCATCCAATACCTTAAATCTAGTAGTCATTTGGTAGGAGGAGGCAAAATATTGGTTATAAAATGTTGGGGATTTAGTTCCCGGATATTAGGCACATGAGGCTCAAATTATTTAAATTTTGTATGAGCTAAAGTTATCCAAAGTTAAAGACTCCACTGGTAGGTTCATTAGTTGGATTAATTTTAACAAACTTATGCAAGAAGTGACTGATGAGTTTTAGTAGAGCTTGAAAGTTTTTACACTTGAGGAAATTGATTTAGAATTGAGTAAGGATCTAAAAAAGGTCACTGAATTTGAAATCTTCAATAATAAATTCTAAATAACCAAGGATGATCATGTAAAGCTCCTTGGATAGACTAAATAAATTCATCATCCATCACTACTAAATTTAAACTTTATATGATAGCAACATGGAGCGGTGAAAAAGGTCTACAAGGATAATAAAGTGAAGAAGTAGGATTATAGTGATGTAACTACATCTTCAACTACCATGATGACTTATACATCAACCAAGGTACATGTAACTTAATAAATGACTAAGCCTTGATAGGCTAAAATATTATGCATGTAAAATTTTGTAGTGGTTGATGTACTTAGATTTTGAGTGGATAATTATAAAGAATTAACTTTATATTTTTTATAAATGTACACATTGCATAATTTTGGAAAATTCATTTTTTTAAAACTTCCAGTTCTCTTTTAGAAGGATTTTAAAACACACTCAGAACTACATGTTCTAACTAGCACTTGTAACTACCTTTCATGAACTTGGAGGATAAGGCAGCCCCTTCCCCAAGTCTATATATATAAGTTTAGCCCAACGTAGTTTTTTGGGTTAGAATATTTTGGAATACAAAGGATCAAACAACTTTTTATCATCATCAAAGTGTTTTGAGTATTTTCTTTCCAATTCCATGTAGTTAGTTGTTATGTTTCAATAATCTTTAGTGTGTTATAGTTGTGAATAGATTCTTTATTTATTGATTGATATATTGATCCTAGATATGAAATATCTATTGAATGATTAGTGATTGTATTGATTAGATTAGTCAAGTTAATTAAATCATATTTTTGAATGTGTATTTATGCTTTCTTTGGTGTAGTTTTTTTTGTGTGTGTTCAATATTTACCTCAGATAATTCATTTGCCCAAGCCATAACCTCCTAATTAAGGGTGTGAAATAACTACCCTAAAAATGGAAACCTTTGTATAAGGCTTTTGAATTCCCTACACATTTATTCCATCAGACTTACTAGTTATGTTTGATTGTATGTGTATCATTGTTGCTAACAACATACATAAGTTTTATAAAGCATAAGTATGTTGAAAAACCAACTACGGAAGTAATTCCCAAGAACCTAAAGACTTCTTTTTTGCCTTACCTTACCCTCCTTTTTGATTTTTTTATTAATACCTAGCCACTTTAGATTAGATACTTGCCACCCATCCAACTCACATAGAAATTCACTCTATTATAAGGCCACGCCTCCATCCAAAAAAAATTATCAATAACATGCATGTCCTACCCCTATTCCATCAATAGCTTGAAATACACTGTATACCTTAAAATCATGCCCTGGAGTGGAGTTCACGTCCATTGAGATCCTAAAATGTTAGAGGCTACCTCATTTTATTGTAGTGTGCATAAAACCCACATCAACAAAATCTTATCTCTTCATTTTTCTATACATAGTGAAAATATGTAGAAGTGATAATTTTGAATTGATATAACTATATTTGGATACCAATCATGTTTAAAAAATGACAATAACTACTTAGATACCTTCTTGTATTGATATTCATCCTATGATTAATGATTAAAGTGATAAATATGCATACATTGAGGTGGACAGGCCCTATAATAACATTAGTTATAGTGATAATAGTGCTAAAAATAGATATAAACCTACTAATGGAACTAACCATACTTGTAAATTTACATATATTGGTCTTATATGTGTGAAATATTTTAAATATATGGATGAAGAGAAATTGGATAATTTTATTTTAAACAATACTAAGGAACTTGATTATATGATTGTATTAATGAAGCTTATAGTACATGAATTGTGAATAAGGATCCTTTACCTAAGAAACCTCCATTGGATGGTTCTACTCCTTCTGCATTAGGTGGTGATACTATTTCTCCTCATCATACTAATCTTCCTAAACCTCCAACTCATGTTATAACACCCCCTTATTTTTATTATTTTATTTATTCACAACATAAGGATTCTATGGTTCTTCCTAATAATGCAAAGGCCTATGTGCCTCTGATGAATTCATATATTAAATCTCTTAGTTTTCAACATAGTCATAAAACTAATCATGCCTCACATATTAATTTCAATCATTTGACATTAATTATACATACATCACCTAATAATACCCCTAGTTATGCATCTACTAGCCCATTAATGGAACATCTTAATGATATAAAGATGAAATTTTTTTAAATATCTCATTTATATAGAAAAATTAGCCATATTAAACAACCCATTAGATTAATATTTTTTTGTTCCCACCTTGCCTCCATCATTTGAAGTGCCTTAATAAAGAACACTTAATGACAATGAGAATACATCTCATTATATCAAATCTTTATTTACATCTTGAAATGATTATCAACATGATTAATTACTTAAGACCAATTTATTTCCTATAAGTCTCACTATATGTTCCATAAATTTTTTATATTATTTACCTATGGGATCTGTGCACTGGTTTCATGAGTTACTTGATCTCTTATTAGTGCATTTTTTAATGAGTTCTATTCAAAAGTTTAATTTTTCTCAAATTTATCAAATTAGACAAGGACCTAATAAGTGCACTATTGACTATGTGCTTGAATTTAAGACCATGCTTACCAAAATGTCCATAAAATCCTTGATATTAAGCTTAAAATTATATTATTAAATAGTTTTCTCAAAATTCTCAAATAAAAATTCTTGTTTAACATGTATGATTCATTCTGTGATCTTTTTTATGTGTTATGAAACATTGAGATTAAAATTATAAATAGTGGATTAAAATATAAATTTATTCCTTATATATCCACTCCATCCAAATATTAAGGAAATTTGAAATTCAAACCTAAGACTAATGATGCACCTAGTTTCCAAGATAAGAATGAGGCCAAGACAATAAACCTAGTTTCATAACCAATTGATAGTCTTACCTTTCCTACTCCTAAGCAAAGGAATAATTTTACAACACTACAAAACCCACTTCACCAAATATTAAAAGAACTAGTTATATGTAATGTGGTTTCTCTACCATAACCAATCAATTAGATATAATTTTATTATTTCATATAATGTATGACTAAAATCATATTTTTGACTATCATCAAGCTTCAGGATACAACTAATCAATGTTTTAAATTAGAAAATAAGAAGTAATATTTAATTAATAACAATACCATTATAATTGATGGGTAAAAAATTGATGGGTATAATTCTAAATTGAATTAACCTATTGAAATGATCCATCAATGCTTGTGAATATTTAATAATCCATTGCTAAACCAGAATATTCTAAAGTAAAATGATGTGTATATGGTACATCTATACATCATTATACTATTTCACATGAGCATGTGATTGAAAAAATTATTAGCATGGTTAAGATTTACCAAAGGAAATTTCCTTTTATTATATTTCATAACCAAAATATACCTAATGATGCATCAAATATTGGTTTTATATACATACATGGTTTTATTTTCTATCATATGTGACATTATGATTGACAATGGTTCTAGAAAAATAATTTATTTAATTGACATTATTATATATTTAAGATATAATTAGAGATATTTACTTGATAAAACTATGATATTTCATGACTATTATGGGCATACCTTATGTGGCATTACTCTTCCAATTATAGTTTGTCCTTAAACCCTTTTAGTTTGGTATTATGTTGTATTAGATATAGGATCATAAAATATATTATTTATTCATCTTTTGCTTAATGAAATGAGAATGATACCTTGTAAACCTAAACAAATTTATCAAGCTTGTGCATAATAATAAAGTACACACCATTCATGACACAACTCATGTGGGACTTATTAGACCTTAAATATCATGTGTGAACATCTAGTGTGTCCTGAAAGGATATATTCATTTACCCTTATGTGATACCTACATATACCATCACCATCCTATATAGTACCCAATATATTTCATACTAAATCACAATCTATTTTGGGAATCCTATAGCTTTTATTCCTAACATTGTACCTCTTAGACATATAACAATTATCCATATATGTATAAAGATTCATTTAAGACCTATGCTATTTTTTTTACCATGATATATTTGTACACGGTCTGTAGCATATCCTCAATCCAATTATACACATATTCCTCCTAGGGAAGATAAAAATTATTTGACATCTCATGAATATTTTTCCAACACATTGACTAACATATTAGACTCCTTTAATCAATCACCCAATATTTTTTACTTTTATCACTTTATTGATGGTTTCTCTTACAAGATATTTTGGGCACATCAGTCTCCCTAAGTACACATACTTAGTGCTGCACTAAGTATGGGGTGGGATTAACACATGGTAATTTACAATATAAGTTTGTGTATTATTCTATCATACCTTCATTACTATTAGTCTGACCTCCCCTGAGTCTCTATCTATATTAATTATTTATATAGTTTCTATTCAATCTTTCTAGACACCCTATATTGATATTATATTGGTAAGGACAATACATATTTCAAACCTATATTTCCTTGTATGGTATTAGACTAGATAACATAGTTTTCAGTCTTGTCTAGATCAGTTATACTATATTTACTTGGTTGATATAGTTATGTGTTAGCCAATGTTTTATGACTGTATTATCCTAGCTGATACCTTTGACTTAGACTTCAAAAATATTTTTTGGTATTTGATTTGTATAAATAGGGTTCATATTATCATTCCAAAAAATATAACACATTTATTTACATTTATTATACTTGTACTTATTCTCTTAAGTATTAAAAGTAGGAGTTAGAGGTTAAGGTCTTATCTTTAAGGTCAATTATTTCTAAAGGTATTTGAAACTAAAAGGAAGAGTCATTATTAGGAGGTGTCCCAATATTTAGAGTCACCAACTAAGGATATATAGGTCTTCTTCTTTCCATTTTAATTATTCAAGCTAACACACCTCCTAGAAATTTCCACTTGATTGAAAGGGGGATATTGATGCACCAATGATCCCACCTAAAGGAAAGTATATTTATCACTTTTCTCTTTAATTTATGTACTATATATATACTTGTTTTGCTTATTTATGTAGTGCATGTATGTTTTTATCATTAATTATGCTACTCCTTATACTAAATAAACTAGCATAGTTATAAGGTTTCTCAGGCTTTGCATTTATAACCTTAGGATGCATATATCACCCATTAGTTGACCATTGTACCACTTAATTTATTATTATTTTAGTATGATACAACTATTTTACATATAGGTAACCATTTTTAATTATTTATTTGCATGTTGTATCCTTTTTATATCATTGATACCCCCATTTATTACCATTGTTATAATTTAAGGCCTAGTGAGATCCATACCTTGTATCATAGGTGTCGGTTCTAGACCCCTGTCTTATTGAAATTTGAGTGTAGATAACCCTAGAATAGGTTTTTATATATTATAATTCATTATTCACTAATCCAAGTATATGCATACTCTATTATTATGACCTTGTTTGTAATCAAGTATATGGAGAGAAATAGGATTGATATTGGTTATCCTAGTCTGTGTATACTTTGTTTTTGACCTAAAGTGAATTTTATCCCACCTATGGTTAAATAATTTTAATTTTTTTAATTTCTTATTATTATCATTTGAATCACATCACATCATCATAAATTATAGTGAATATTTTTATATTTAAATTATATCAACAACTTAGTACGATATCCCATGTTTGCAATTGTATTAGCCAACTCGATATAGTTTTCTTGATTTTTAATTATATCATCTATCCAAATAAATTTATATGTTTATACTAATTATATTATCTATAATTATATGTTTATTTTTCTAATTAATCTATATCATCTAGCTTGATACATTTTTATGTCTTTTAAATTATGTCTATATTGTATCAGTGAGCCCGATACATTATATTTATAGCATTCATGTGCAACCAAATGCATTAGAAAGATTCATATATACTTATTTTTCTCTTTAAAAAAGAAACATATTTTAAAACTTTTTAAAGAGAATACCCACCAATATTTTAAAGGAAATCATGAAAATAATCCTACTTATATGGAATTAATTGATCCAATAATATTTCCATGACTTAAATTTTTTGAAATTTATCAAGTTCACTTTTCTAATGATTGTGAACCACATAAAAACTTTAAGAAACTTAGGAGAGATCACCTACTTGAAGCCCATAAATTTGAGGGTGAAGAAGAGTGTGACTTAGAATATATAACCAAAATTAAATAATTCTCTAAGATAGTCCTAAACATATGGTAAATGATCCTATGGTTATCTAACACATCATGATGTAACCCCATGTAGAATATTCTCCTTTCCCTACTCACAATTTTTAATTTTTATATAGCACTTGGGCCAACTAAATTTTCAAATCCTTTTTTATTTTTTTATCCACCATGCTTAGTATAATTATTTAACCTTATAGGGTTTTACTATGTAAATCCTAAGATAGATTAAATGGATGGGTCTATTATTAATCTGGGCTAAAATTGGAATTTATTGATTCAATGAAACTTTCCAAAAATAGTAACTACAAGAAGAAATTGGACTTATCTAGATATACACAGAGTTTCTCATAGATCTAAATAATAGATATGATTGAGTATATAGAGAGAAATATTTTGTCTATTAACTATTTTTAAAGATCTAGCCTCAAATAGTAGTGTCATGTGGCACTAATGTCCCTATTTTAGTGAATGTCTACAACTTTTAGATAAACTATGGGAATTATTTAGGGTCTTGTAGGTGATTTAATATTACATGAGGGGTTATCTATGTCATTATTTTAAATAATTCTTCTCCAAAACCTTAATTAATACCTACAAACATGAAATAATGAACTAATAAAATGCAAAAGATAAGGAAAAACTAGGTTTTGGGATGTTACAATCATATAGAGCATAACCCATATTATCGTAACCACTACCTACATTAACCCTAATGTTAAGGGTCTCATATAGCATATATTTCTCCCTTAGGGGATGTGCACCATCAACCCACACAATATTCTAGGATGAATTTAACATACTCCCTTCTTTGATCAAGTATGGAAATGTCTAGGTGTGAATGCTGAGTAGTATGTAGAGTATTTGAGTTGTACAATTGATTGATTTTATGTAATAAGTACCAAAATAGTAATTTATATATTTAAAATGCCTTGTGAGGCTCTGTATATAATAATATCTTTGTTTGTAATATAATACCTTGTTCATTAGATGATAAGTCATGAAAAATATATTTAAAAAAATATAAGATAAGGGTCATAGAGGAATTATGCTTCAAACATGGGTGAAAGGGCTAATCAAACTCTAAAGTAAAAAGTGGATTGTAGTTTCATGTGGTATTACTATCATAAAAATGGCACTAATGCCCAAAGGTTTAAAATAGAGAAAAAATTAAGTATGATTGGCTAGGGCCACCTGGGATTGGGAAAAAGTGACTTGTGACTAATGGAGGTGTCAAAAATAGTGATAAAAAGGCATAATAAAGATCAAAAGACTCAATATCAATGTGCTAATAATGACTATAACCATCACTAAGACCCTTTATGTGAAAGAGTAATAAAATACATAATAATTTATGGTTTCTTGACCAAATTAGGGTGTTTACATTTCCCCCCCTTTTATTCTAGTAATACATTGAAATAGAAGTATTAGAGTAAAATAAAATAGAAATGTATACCTATACTTACCTATGTGAATGTAATATAGATTTTGCCCACTTCTTGTCTAGATAAGTGGATGAGAAATGGAGTGTAATATTTGAAAGGAAGCATATGATGTAAATGATACTTGTACTAAAATTGAGTGTGCAAATTAAATATGTGTAAAACTAAATCATGCTTTCCCCCACTCTAAATCTATGTACTATAAACTAAATTCATGGATAAAAAGGATCTCTTTCCCCTATTCTAAATTTGTGTATTGTAAATTGAAGGTGTGGAGAAAAAAGGCTCACTTTCCCTTACTCTAAAATTTGAGTAATATAAATTAGTTTTGGTGTACTGCTATGGATCAACCATTATAGATGGCCTTTTGACCTAAGCTAGTTAAAACCCAGTGATGATATTGGTGATGATACTAGTGTAATCTAGTAAATCTAAAAATGGGAATGAAGAACATGCACTCTACATCATGCCCCCTAATCTTGATATCTAAGTGATGTAGTTATGTATTTGAATATCTGAATGAACCCATATACATATGTCAAATTTGTATATCTACATGGATTATATATTTTAATACATATGTATATCTATGTTTTTTTATATATATAAAAATTCAACTCGAGATTCCTATGTAAATTTGTGTACACATGTGCATCTATATATCTAAAAATACGTGCAACTGAATGCCTATGTAAACTTGTGTAGACTTATATATCTATATAATCTAAATAAGTTGTGCAACTTAATGCCTATGTAAACCTATATATACCTATATGTCTATATAATTTTAATAATGTGTGCAATTGAATGCCTATGTAAATATTTGTAGACCTATATGTCTATATAATCTAAATACGCTGTGTAACTGAATGTCTATGTAGACCTATATGTCTATATAATATAAATAAGTTTTGAAACAAAATGCCTATATATAATTTTATTTATATATAATATGAATAAGGTGTGCAACTAAATGCTTGTGTAGACATATATGTCTATATAATGTAAAAATTAGTAACTATGGATGCTTATGTGTTTAAAAATTTGAACACAACTATGTATCCTGAATAAATCTATGCATATTTTCCCCCTCTTATGCTAAGAGAACTAAGACTTTGATGATTATATATGACTAAAAGTGGTAAGGATTAGTTTTTATGGTGTTTACTTGGTAATTTTGATGTTGTATTAGGTTTGAATAATGTATTGATTGTGTCAGAGTTTGATATCTTATTGTGTAGTTGGATAGGTGATAGGTCCATTATATGGTTAATAGAATGTAATTTTTTGTCATTTTTTAGGTTTTAAAATAATCGTACAATTTTTGACTAATACGTGATAGAGTATATTGGTATCAATTCTCATGTGTAAGAAATGGTTCATGAATCGCAACTATAGTTCTCAAGATATGTAAATAACAATATAGTTATATTAATTAGCAAAATTGGTGTGGAGGTGTAACCTTAATAAGGTGGCATTGAGGAAGTGATGAATTAAATAAGTCATTTTAATCATTGTCAATTCATTTGTATCATTTGAGTGGAAAGAAGTTTAAAGAGAGAAATATGTCGATGAAACAAGATGTTAGGTTCTCGTGTCATGAGGAAGTTGAGGAACTTATTAAAGCTGGGGAGGAGGTTCATCTTGTAAGGGACCCTAAATTTTTATGCATTTTATCATTTTTATTATATATTTTACTTATTTTCCTAGAGAAAGGTTATTTTTGACCTATTTTATAAAATGTGGTTTTATTGTCCCATTTTGGGTGCTAGTGTCTAATTTTTGGTGATACTATCTAAAGTGTGGCACTAGTGTCCATTACCATTATCCTCTGGGAAGTGATAGTGTATAATAGGCCCAAGATATGTTGCTTAGCATTTTTTACAATTTTTTTTTTTTTTGGTTTTTTGGTATTATATTTTATTTTATTGATATCAGAGTTGGTTGAAATTTTGTAGGTTAATGCCTATATGAGGTAGTTTTTTACTAGTTATATGATGGATAAAATTTGGGGTTTTCCCTTGTTTGAAGTAGAGATATAAGTTCTTGATAGAGTAAGGCTGAATTATGTTTCTTTCCTTGATCTTATAGCATGGGATAAGTATATGATCACTTCACTATACAAGAGGTAGAATGTAGACATGTATACATTCTAGTTGCCTATGGATGAGATGACTGTGACATTAGAGGATGTGTATCAAATCCTACATTTGACAATTTTTTGGTAATAGGATGTAGTATAGGAGGCTAATAGTTTGTGAGATATACATTGGGCATCTATGTACTTTTATGCTATGTCTATGGGTACTCATCATAGAAGTAGTTAGAGTGACATACTATTGACCTTGATTGTTACAAATGATGTTTTTTGATTTCATAAATTTCTAACATTTCTATTATCATCATTTATTTCCATGAATGGGAGAGATGTCTATATTTCATACAGGATGCATGAGATAGTGTATGATATTGAAAATCATGGCATAACATATTATTGGGGTCAAACCATGTTTACTCATCTATATAGGGACTTGTAATGTTCTACAGAAGAGATAAATGGTGGGGGTATCTATGCATCAAAACTATTGCATTATTGGACATATGATCACATAGATATGACTAGGCTAGTGGCATATCCATGGGATGGATGGTCTCACCCATAGGTATTTATATCCAAATGGACTAGGATAGGGCATGATGTAAGGAGGATAATTACCTACTATTGGTTGTTATTATTATGATCCATACTTATAATAATTATAAATATGCATAATATAATATAGACCAACATAAAACAAAAGATATAGGTGGGATAAGATGCCCAAATATTCAATATAAGGAGGAATTGAATAATCACCCTTAAGACAGGGTAACACCATATAATACTCTTTTAGGAAGGAATGCCTCCACAATGTCTCTTTGAGGGGACAACCTCCAATATCCTCTTACAATAAAAGACTCAATGATTACCTGACTCCTTTAAAATGATAATCATCTCCTTTATATAAACCTCTATCTAAATAATAATGGATGGGTAACCTATTAATACCAATGTAGGTTGATCATTATTGAATGCATTAATTTCATAAGTTACTCCATTATCCTAATATATTAGACCCATATAACTAAATAAGGGGGGTGTGTGACACATGTTAGCATCTCCATCAGCCTATATAAATTAATATATCGTATCCCTAGGTACATAACATTTCTTCCCTTCTTGACATGTTTCACCCCAAAAATATAGGAAGAAACTAAATAATGAGTGTGATTCAAATCATTGCACACTTATTTATAAGCTTGATCATCCAAATATTTTTGTGATCCTCATAGGTGATAGGTTTCCAACCTTGTTTTTGAATTCTAGTGTGTTATTCTGATTCCTTTCATGATCATAACTATATATCCTTGGTGTCCATGAATAATTATTCCTCCTTTGATTCAATGTACCATATTTTTTTGTGCTACTATGATTCCATTCATGACCATAATAGTTATTATTCCATGCATATTCATAATGATTTACCCATTAATTCCATGTTATATAAGCCACTTTACTATGTTGATTCCATACCTAACCATAGTAGTCCTTATACGGCTTCCATGAATATCCATAGTTATTGGAACTTTGATTTCTTATATAGCCAAATTTCTTATTATTATGACACTCCCTCATATGGCTCCATGATCATTTAATCTCATGATGATGTGGGTGTATACATAACTCAACATTTTTTGATACTTTGAAAATATCAATATTTTATTCTACCTCTTCCACCTTTTGCTTTGGTGGTTTTTTTGTCTCTTGAGTTGATTAAGTATTTTTATTTACTTGTATTATTTTTTCATCTATGTATTCATTTGAATATTTCACATGCTCTTCTTCACCTACTTTAATCTCATCTTCATGGTTTACCTTGTTTGTTCTTTATTCCTTTCCAACTATGATATCCTATAAGGTAACGTCATTTTTCCTATACCAAAACTTCATGAACTTCTTCTGAACATTAATATTGATTATTCCCAAAGTATCTAACCATGGATATCCAAGAACCATATCCATATCATTCATATCTAAAGCTTAAAAATTTAAATTCAAAACATATTTTTCCATAATGAGCTTCAAATCCTCAAACATTGGAATTTTCTTACCATCTAATTAAACCTTCTTGATTTTTTTTTCTTGAACTTTTAAATGCTTGCCCACATTCATTTTTAATAATTTATATTTGTTAGTAGGGTTTATGGACACAAAAACCTTATTATTTTGAATGCATCCATGATATTGAAAAGTCTCATATTTATTTAAATCCAAATTATTTGAACCCTTATAATCCAATTATTCTTCATCATCTTTGATATCATATACCTCTCTTTTTACACCATTTTTAATCTCCTCATTATCATTATGCTCACTTTCTTCTTATTAATAATCAATTGCATGTTCTTCCTCATTGTCATTAGTTTCTTCCATTGATTTTTATTCTTCATCATATCTATTCTATTCTTCATTACCATCATTATTTTATTCCTTTTTTATTTTATATCCCATCAATCTAGGAATACTTGCTCCATTTCTTCCCATGAAGAATACATTTGTGTGAATCTCAACTATTTAAACCAATGTTGTGTAGACCCAAACAATGAAAAAGACAAGCATGTTTTCCAAAAAAATGTTTGAGTATTATTCTCCTTAAAAATGAACCACCATTCTATGGCATCAATATCATCCTCCCTTGAAAATACTTGCAACTTCATAAACTAGGGTTAATGAAATACCCTAAAATGTCAATAACTCATTCAAAACTAATCCAAATAGTCTAATTTTTTTAATGTATCTTCCAAGTATGACATTAAAAATTCAATAAAATTTTTATGAAAAAATTCCAAACTTTTTTGCCTGTAGAGTGAATCTATAAAAAATCATAAAAATGTAAAAACTCACTTCAAACATTTCAAAAAAATATGAAATTTTACATATAACTTTCTTGTATTATGATACATCATCAGTAAACAAATTTAAAAAAAAAAACCTTATATTTTAAAATATATGACTAAATGAGTACAAACACTAAAATATTATTCATCTCTTGTACAAAAATATTGTGCAAAAATTTACAACTTATTAAAAGATATTGATGATTCTAAAAAACTAGTGTTTCACCACATATAAATTGCCTAAATCAAAGCTCTAATACCACTTATTATGATCCAAACTTATAATAATTATAAATATGGATAATATAATATAGATCAACATAACACAAAATATATAAGTGGGCCAAGATGACCAAATATTCAATATATACAGAAATAGAATAATCGCCCTTAAGGTAGGGCAACACCATATAATACACCTTTAGGAAGGAATAACTCCAAAATGTATCTTGAAGGGGAAAACCTCCAATATCCTCTTACAATAGCAGATTCAGTGATTACTTGACTTGTTTTCAATGATAATCATCTCCTTTATGTATAACTCTATCTAAATAACAATGGATGGGTAACCTACTAATCCCAATGTAGGCCAACCATTACCCAAAGTACTACTTCCACAAGTTACTCCATTATCCTAATATATTGGACCCATATAACTAAGGGGGATGTGTACCATATGTTAGCATATCCATCAACCCATATACATTAGTATATCATATCCCTAGTTACATAGTAGTTACTAGATAACTTAAGAGTAGAGGATATTGTCTAAAGACCTTATAGGGGTTATCAGGGATGGCCTAAAGATAACACATAGTTGAAGTGTATTTGATTGATTTTTTAGATACATGATCAATGGGATAATATATATGAGTGGTTATATTATCATAGGGTTACCTAATAGTTTGGTGTCATACATGATGTCACCCCAACACCTATTGTGGTTGAGGAATTCTTAGGGTCTTACAAGATCGAGGATCAAGTTGAGGCCATTGATTGTTGAGCTAGCTCCTATGCTAGTGATAAATTATGATCTAGAGATTGAGGTACTAGATTTGGATGATGTTGGAGTAACTGATGCCTATAAAACTTGATGGAGTGAGGATAGGTGGGAACCTCTATTCTTGAGAGATGGGATGGGTACAAAAGAGGTACTTGATGTAGATACTTTGAAGGCTTTTAATAGTAAGATAGATAATTGGTTTTTATTTTCTACATAATTTTTATCATGTGTTTTTAATATAATAGGATTATTATGAAATTATATGGATACTAGTAGGTGAAAGAGATGATGAGTATTGGGAGGTCACCATTTAGTTGGTGTTGCATGACATAACATATTCAAGATGAGGTGGTGGATGATGGATTAGTGGAGCAGGCCACCAATATAGAGAGAGTGGATGCTCATATGTTTTACCATATTTTGGCAGAGACTACAATATACAAGTGATTAGCAATAGATATAGATGAGTTGTGTGTAGAGTTACAGAGGTAGATCATGCCTTCTCCTAATGCTTTAGGTGGGTTAGTAGTCATATATTAGAAGACTATGTACAAGATTAGTGGGTGTATGTTGACTTTAGATTAGAGCTAGATATGTACTAGGGGAGAGATTAGGCATAGTCATATATCAAGGTCTCATGGAGATAGTGAGGCCTATAGTTCTAGTGTTGATGTGTCTGAGAGTGAGAATATTGGAGATAACCCTAGTAGTCATGTTCACATCATTGAGTGATGCATCATATTTTTATTGAAATGATGTTCTAAGTCATGTGTGTGTGTGTGTGTGTGTGTGTGTGTGTGTGTGTGTGTGTGGTTGATATTGTAATTTTCCATTATGCATTGGCATTTAAATCTAGTTATATTGTATCATTTGGTATGTGTTTAATTTTGATTATTTGAAATTTTTATGTTTATAATATTTTTTTCACTGGAATAATGTTAATTTATTTATATATGTGTTATGAATGTTTTAGGAATATGTGTAGGATATTTAAGTTTCTATATTGTAGTATTATATGGTTTTTGTGTTTTGTTTATATCTTATAATATGTCTACATCTATACCTTATGATGGTGAGATTACCTATTTGAACCTAGATGGCATGGATAACCAATGACCATATTGCTCAGGTTGTGTTGGTGTAGATAAAGACTATAAAACTGGAGCTACATGTGATGCACTACTAGTGGATAACTATGTAGATTTTGATGCAAAAATATTGATTGGTTATCTCTATAAACCTTTACTATGAGTTACCTAATTTATTTTAAATATTTTTATTAGTGTGAAAATTAAATCTAGGTTTTGATCTTTGTATTGATTGTCATATATCTTTATCGATTTTTTAATTGAAACTTTGGCCTTGGATGATAGTTATTCTAAAATATTTTGATCATTATAGGCAAAAGAGGTGTATTTTGATCTATATAATTATTTCCAAGGATTTTTATTGGTTTTTGTATCAAAATTGTGTCCTTGGGTCTGTAATTATTCCTAATTATCTTAATTAGTGTATGCACTGGAGGTGTGTTCTAAACTTTGTGAACTAGTTGATATCATTTATAAAGATGTGATGTATGGTAATACTGATAAATGTATATCCTATAAGTCATAGGGATCATATGATGAGCAACCAATGATTCCTTAAAAATATCATCCTAGGATAACTCTATCATAGAGGAGTGTCATCTAGGAGAGTATGGAGAATGAGGGCCTAATGCCCCCTGTGTGAACTCTATGATGCCTCTACTAACATATTGATCAATGTGAGCTATAAGTGCATATAAATGATCATGTGAATGACCATTAATATACTAAAAATGACAATAATTCTTGTGTTACCTGGTGTAAATGGTGAGATGGATGATGATTATTTGAAGGAAGTGTGATCATTCCCTTATCTAGTAGTGTAAGTAAAATGTCATGAGGCCCAACCTTATCCAAAAACTATATAGCACCTCTATGTATATATTGTATGATAATCACTATATATTTTGTTATAGAGAGTGGATATTTTCCATTACTGAGTATTTTTTTTGTTGTTTGTGTTCCACTAGTTTATAAATTGCAAGTGAAGTAGGCTCTGATACTAAATTTAATGATTGAGGTTCTAAAGGATCTATATCCAAATCTACCTATGACTATGTAATGACTAATCCCAATTATGCCTCTAATGATATAAATATGTTTCATATATTTTTGAATGATTTAGATGTATGACATAGGAATCTATCCTTGAGAGGAGAGATTAAACCTCTAGCAAAGATGTATTGTTCTTCTAATTTCATTGGTTGGTAAATTAATTGATGCAAACAATCTTTGAAGTATAGAATGTATTATTTTTTAGGATTTGTCTCACCCTAGTGTATTTAAGGTAACCTCTCATGTGTGACAAGAGGTCCCTTATTATGTATATAATGTCTTAGAAAGACTATCTCTAGCTCTTCATATGTATGTAAAGATCCACTAGGGAGTGTATGGTGGAACTAATATAGTTTTTTTCCTTTAGTGACTTTGGAAACACTTGTAGTATAAATCACTTATTTTTAACATGATCCATTTATTTCTCTTAATATTTAATGTCTAAATATGTATCTCCTTATCCATCAAATATAGGTAACACTAGTATTTAAAAGTTATGTGGAAACCTCATATTTGAGATTATGTGTGGAATAGGATTATTATGGATAATATTGGCATTAACCTGAGATTTGTATGCATTATTATCCAAAGTGGGATGATGTACTTGGTTTTTAAAATTACCCACAACATGCATTAAATAAATTAACACCTATGAAGGTATATTATCATTAACAAGGGGTTCATTTAATTCTTAAAATTTATTTTTTATTTTAGCCATTGGTACATTAGAATGGAACACTTGTGTAAGAATGTTTGGTGTGCTCTTAATAACCTTTGGAGGTGTGATATCTTGGACCTAGTTAGATGAAAATAAGTTATCATCTTCATTTGGGTTTATTTAAGAAATGGGTTCTACTGTAATAAGGGGGTTTGAGGGGGATTACTTGGTACCTTTTATATTATTAGGTTGAATAAAATGTACTTTATTTTCTAGTGAATTAAAATTATGAACATAAGAATAAGTGTGTGTGTATTTTAATATGTGATCTATTTTTTAGCTGAATAAGAGAGATATGTGAGGTAAGAGAAGAAGTATAAGTTATAAGTTCTATGTCATATTCATCATAATCACAATAATCACCATTATCTCATGGTTCTTCAAAATCATAATTTAATTCATTTGAAGAGTTAAGATTAGAAGAAGTATTATTCACATGATCATTAAGAGAAGGATAAAATTTTTAACTCTTTACAATTATGCAATGTCTCATCATGTGTAATACAAGATATTTGTTCATTGGTCATTTTTGAAATACAAGCATGATTATCACTTTCTATTTGAGAATCAAGGGAAGAAAGAGTAATAACCATGTTTTCCATTTGTACTTTATGACATATAAGAGAAGAGTTATAAACATGTACATTATCTATTTGTGGAAAATAATCATTTCATTGAGCTTGAAATTTGAATGAAGTTGATAAAGGAATTTTATCTACCTTAGTTTGTGCCTTGATAAAAGGTGTAACATCCTTTGTGTTTTCATTTTGAAACATAATTGAGAAGGTTAAAGAAGATGAAATTCTCTTATCTAATTTACTTTAAGTATGAAAAAGTGATTTTCATGTAGTGTATTTACATTGGTTTATTTTGAATGATGAAGTATCAAAAGTAATTGAAAAACTAGGATCACATTGTAATAAAACACTACCCAGAAGAGGTTTGTTTAGCATTATATTTTTAATTTTATTTATTGGAGGAAGAGAAGAGTAATATGAAAGAGAAGATTATTTATCTAATGTATCCTCATGTTTATTTTTATTATCATTTGCACAATAATCCTCATATCCATCATTTTAACAATATTCATCATCATCAATATAAATTAAATCATTATCATGCTCTAATGTACAATCTTGAAAATTTGTCCATTTATTGTCATAATCAAGAGAAAAAATCAAAATTACATCAATTGGATGCAGGGTAGAAGAATTTTTAGATGCCATTTTATACTTTCCAAAGAAGATAATGTAAATAATAAACAATAAACACACAAGAGATAGAATATAATAAAACATAACTATGTGTGTAATGTGTGAATTTTTTGAACAAATTTTATAATAGGAAATAGGATATTTTTGAAACCCTAGTTGTTAATGTTTGTGTGTATATGGGTCTAGTGTGTGGATCTATGGTTTTGGTTTAGGGTTGTGTTGAAAATATTTAAATTGAATTAAATAAATAAAACCCTAGGATAAAATTAAATAAATTAGCTAGATTAATCCAAAAAGTCAAAAAATTCAATTTTTGTAACCTTAATTTAATGTTCAAAATTTTATAAGGTAAACCCTAAGAAAAATTAGGGTTTTTTAATCTATATTTAAATTAACATAGGTTCATCAAATGATTTAATCTTATAAGGTTTTACTATGTAAATCCTAAGATAAATTAAAGGGTTGGGTATGTTGCTAATCTAGAATATAATTGGAATTTATTGATTCAATGTAACTTTACAAAAATAGTAAATACAAGGAGAAAGTGGACTTATTTGTGTTTTACATAACCCCCCCCCCCCCCATTTTTCCACAACAAAATGGGGACCCACCTTTTATTTCAAAATATTATCTTTTGTATGTTTATGCAAATTTTTGGAAATCTAAGACATTTCACTTTTCTAGTGGGACGATATTGGCATTGTGTTTATTATTTTTATGAGACTAACTTGTGTATTGTAGACAAATTCCTTGGGTTCATAGTCTTGGGTTAATTATTTTGGTCTTCATGTAAAATTATCTTTTGAATGTTATGTTTTGGGAAATGTTTGGTCCTATTATCTTTCGAGATTTATTCTTTTAGGAAGCGTTATTTTGTTAGATAAATTGTTGTGGAATTATCATTTGAAATAATTCTCCTAAAAGAATTTAGCCTATGGAATTTTGGCCTTAAGGAATTCTAGACCGTATACACTTTCCCCAAAATAAATTCCTCAAGGGATTATCCCTTTTGAACCTACCATTCAACATTTTGTAATTTCCCTTTGGAACTTTTTTTGAACCCTTTACCCTATGGGAATTATCCTTTAAGATATTTATTTTAACCTTTATTTTCCCACAAATGTGTCCTTTGGTCTTTGTGAATGAACCTTTTCACCATGGACATGCCCTTTAGGATTTTTGTCTTGTACCTTCACCCTAGACCATTTCCTTCATACTTTTTATTTTGAACATTTTGTCTGGTTACAAAATCCCCAAAATAATTCCTCTTAAGGGAACTTGCCCTTGTGACTTCCTGAACTGACCCTTCAAGTTAAAGGCACATAACCTTTGGGTCTTATGAAGCCTACACTTTGGGACCTTTGAAGTGACCCAAAGTGTATGAGAGTACCCTTTAGGAATTTCATAAGCTCCCTTCAATGTTTTCAAAGTACACCCTTTGGGACTTTTATCATGGACAAAATGCCCTAAAAAGTGAACCCTTCAGACCAAAAGTACCCTTTGGGTAGTTTTAAAATACCCTTTATCCAAGAATTATCCCTTTTGAATAATTATTTCAATACTTCTGCTCAAAGAAAAGACTCCTTCAAAACAATTGTTGTGGATATTTCATCTGAAACAATCCCCTAGAGGGAATTATCCATGGACATTGACCTAAAAGAACTTTTTTGACATTATGCTCCTAAGTTCCTTATTATAAAGAACACTATTAAAATTATGCCATACTTAGCCAAAAAAAGATAAAATACTTCCTATTTGATAAAATACTAAGGTCCTTCCATCAACCCAAGCTAATAAATTTGAAACAAGAGCAAGTGAGTGTTGCATATTTATATCACATGAACTGGTATTTAATACAAGATACTATATAAATGATATGTAGCCATTGAAGCCATCATTTCCATCCAAGTTAACTTGTAATCTAAGAATATTCATTTTTAATAGTGACTGAGAGCCCTAGTTCATATCTTGAGAATTTTGTGAGTATAATAGTGACTAAGCTAAGAGCCGAAGTGATTATATAGTATGTAGCATATCAAAGGAAATTAAAATAGTGCAAAACATGTAACTGTGGCTTACACATTCAAGACATTCTGAGGAATAAATCCACCATCTATATTCTCAACTAAGGATTCTATAGAGTGTAATGACACTATATTTGATGCAGAGGTATTTCAAGATAAGTAGCATAATTATTAATAACTCTAGGATGCTATTGATTTAGTGGACATGTTTTCATTAGATGATGAAATGATACTAGTAAAAAGGTTTTTCATTCAAGAACTTATAACTTACAAATTCCAAAGATTGCATTTCACCATGGCCAAACTAGAAGTTATGCCATGCATAGATCTTCTTAGGGATTTTTTTATTTTATGGAAAAATATCATAGAATGTTTATCTATTGCATTCTCATGGTGATATAGTAGTCATGTGCATCTGTGGAAGCAATTTTCAAAGATATTTATCTCTCAGCAAACCAAAAATCTACTATGATAAACACAATTGTGTGTAATTTAAAGTAGAAACCTCAATTCAAAAGGTGATCTCCTCATGGCTACTCCCAAACTAGTCTATCGCCTAGCAAGGGATGAAGCTAAAGGGAGTGATTACAATCAATAAATTTAGGATGGGAATTCATATAGGTATGGTTTTGTTTAATATAGTATATGTTATTCCCAACATCCATTTTTTAAATTTATATTGGGTACCATTGCCATATATGATGTTGTCACATGATGTCACCTATGCCCTAGTAGAAGTAATTCGTTTGAGATTGAGAGAGCAAATTATGCATAAAGATAAATGTCCCACCCCCATGGGAGATTCTTTTATGATGTTTTATTTTTTGGATGTGGTCATGGGAGTGTGCTATAAGAACTTGGGAAATTTATGGGCTCTGGCCAAAAATTACATAAAAAATAGAATTTGTGAGCATTACCAACTCATGCATGTATATTATTACCACAAGCATATGGTCAAGATATGCAAGGATGTTTACCCATAGGTATGGAAATCCATTCATGGCTTGCCTATGCCTTAACTTGGAGAAAACATCCTAAAGAATTTAAGTGGAAAAGGCGAATTTTCCTATACCCAAACTTTACTATCATCATGGTCTGGGGAAATAAGGTTGAGCTCCTATGTCTCCCAAAGTATGTACTTGATACATTGGTAGAATAAGAGATTGCTTTCTATTTATGGAATATCATTGTGGAGGATTTGGCTAAGCATAAAAAGGGCTTATACTTAAATTATAAAAATGACATATAATATGATAAAATATCTTGGAGATGTATGAGGAAAGAGAAATCATTATGGCTTCCCCACAATGGCATGTAGAGACTAGGATCTCCATGGGCAAATCTAGTAACATATCCATGGGTTTAACATTCCTTACTACCACTAGCATTATTTTTATGATTTTATTTTTATGAATGGTAAATTAGATGAAGAAGTGCTAGAATGAGCATAAATTATTGGATTACAAGAGGATCATTTGAAAATGATCCAAACTAAATCTAGTATCTCCACTAGGGAGCTAGATAGTCAAAGAGATCTCTTTAAAGGATGGTAGCATTCAAATTTTTGGAGAGGACAATCTAGAGAATAGGAAGCTTCCTCATACCAAGGACTTCCACTAAAATTGAAATTGAAATCAATGAAGAGAGAGCCTAGGCTCCCTGAGCCCAACACATAGAGAGGAAAAGAAAGAAGAGATCCTATTAGCTTGGACTCTAATGAGGAGGAAGACAAGATATAATAAATGCATGTTTCCAGCATTGGTTTAGTTCCTATGGCTACCCCTTATGTATCCACTATTTCATCTATTGATGTAGCTTCTTCACAAGCAATAATATCCACCTCCTAGGGCTTTCCCATTAAAAAAAAGACCCCTTTAGTCTGTTCTAGGAATCCCAAGACTCCTATAGGTAGTACTATAATGCATGCATCTCAAGGCTTACCTCTAAGTTCACCACCATCAAGAGAAGATGAAGTTGTCATCATGGACATAGCAGATGATTCAGATGAAGAGAATAAGTTGGAGATAACTAAGGCTATGAGTCTTTAGGTTAACCCCATTGAGCTCCATCTTCAAGGTATACAGACCTTTTCTAATTTTATTTTGAGTTCAATTTATATTATTGATCAAATACCTATGTCTTCTATAGAAGTACCCATTCCCTTTACTACATACACCCCCTTTTTACCTTCCACTTTTGCATCTATTCCTTCCATTTACACAACCACCATTTATACCTATGTTATCATTACCACACCATTTCCCATGATTATTCACACTATAACTATTGGTACTACTATGAGTGTTCATAAAAAAAAGGCAACCAAGAAAGTGCAGACTGCTCTGGCCACCCCCCAACTTCATGTTTAGTATACATAGATCTCCCTTCCACTCCCCACTTTCACTTCTATATAAGAAGCCACACTAACTAGCACAAGCAAGGGAAGAAAGGTCAAACCTCACATAGTTGTAGTCTAACCACTCCCTCAAGTTGGAAGAGTTGACACGTTAAAAATAATATTACCTTCCTTGCCTGATGTATTGATAAGGGCTAGTAATAAATAGAAGAAATATGAAGAGGAGGCCAAGAAATAAATTATTGTTACAACCACTGATATACCCCTCAATATTTTTCCTTGGTCCATGGATTTGAGAAGTCAAATGCTGAGCTATAAGGTCATCGAGATCCCCTCTGTATCTACTTTATTTGACCCCCCAACTGGTATAATACAAATATTAAATAAGAGAAAACTTGAAGATGACTAGGGTACATTCATCATCTTTGAAGAATGACAATTGAAGTTATCCCTCACTAAGAGGCTAAATAGATAGCCAAGCATTCTATGTATGAAGAGAGTATTTTAGACCTAGCTCAAGCACACAAGGATGTAGTGGTGTCCATCCATGAAGGAACATAGTTAGATTGGTAGGAGCTAGAAGAGGAGGTATAGGAATTGTGAGCATAGGTTGAGAAACTTAGCGAATAATCTAGCACAATGTATATTCCTATAGGTATCGAAGTTGAGGTTCATGAAGCCATGTAAAAATGTTATAATTCCTTAGAGGCCATGGAATTTATTAAGGCTAAGATGGCACCTCATGTGAACCAAGCAAATCAACTCTATGTATCTCTAATTTAAGAGAGTACCAAGCCTAAAATGCTAGTTGTCTACATAGGCAACTCATTATACATCCATATTGACTTAATGACCACATTCAAGGCATATAATGCCCTAAATTTAGTTTCTATCAATCATGAAGAGGTAAAAGAGTGGTTAAAATCAATTGTGTCTTTAATTCTAGAGTATTAGGCACATGAGTCTCAGCGCCTTCAAATTTTGAATGAGCTAAAATTGTCAAAGGCAAGAGATTCTATGAGAAAAATGATTAGTAGAATCAATTTTGATAAAATTGTCTAGGAAGCTATTGAGAACTTCAAATAGAGCCTACAAGGCTTGGTAGTGGAAAAATAGAATCAGAGTTAACTAAAGTTAGGAGGAAAGTGACCCAAGTTGATATTTTTATGAGTAAGTTCTAGATGACTAAATATGAACATGCAAGACTCCTCGGGCAAACCAAGAGACCCACTGACCTTCATTGCTTAACTTAGAAATCATTCACCAATAACATGAGGTAGCACACAAAGTCTATCAATATAATGAGGTGAAAAAGAAGTAGACTTCTGGTAGTGTTGTTATATCTTTAGCTTCTACTTTGACTTCCACTCTTATTAAAGCCTATGCAACACTTGAGACCACACAACCTTAGCCTTATGCATGTGAAACTCCTATAGTGGCATGTATATTTAGTCTCTCCTTGTAAAATAGAAAAATCATTGTAAAATTGACTTTGTATTTTCTTGTACATGTACACATTGCATACTTTTGTAAAGTTAATTTGTCTATTTATAGCTTTTTTAGCTTTTCTTGGATGGTTTTAGACCATAGTTATAAATACACATTCTAAGCACCACATGTAATAATCATGCATAGACTTAGAGGATGAGGTGACCCCATCCAAAGATCTATAAATACAATTGTCCCCCCAATTTTATTTTTATTTAGAAAATTTTGGAATACAGAACAACGAGCCATTTTGGTCATCAAGTAAAGTGTTTTGAGTATTTTATTTCCTTTATTATGTTATTAGTTGTTATTTTTATGGTTGTTTTCTTCTATAATCTTTAGTGTGCTAAAGATTCAAATAGATTCTTGATTTATTTGATTAATATTCTATCCTTAGATTTTTAATAGCTATTGAAGATTGGTGAATGTATTGATTAAAATAGTCAAGTTAGATTGAATCATGTTTTTGGATGTGTACTGATGTTTTCTTGGTGTAGTTTTTTGAGTGTGTGCTACAACTACCTTAGATAATTCATTAGCCCAAGCCATAATATCCTAATTTAAGGGTGTGTAATAGCTTCCCCAATAGGATCAAGCTTTCTCTGAGGCTGGTGAACTTCTTGCATCTCCTTTTCCTTAGACTCCTTATTCATGTCTATTTTCATGTGTGCAATTACTACTAGAAATAGGCATTGGTTTTAAGAAAATATAGGTCTATCTAGAAACCAACCAAGGAAGTAATTCTTGAGACCCATAGAGATTTATTTCCTACCCTACCTTACCTTCTTTTTTAAAAATTTGTTGTTAAGATCTACCCACTCTAGATTAGAATCTAGTCACCCATCCAACTCATGTAGGAACTTAGTTTATTATAAAGCCATACCTCCATCCAAAAACCTTGTTAACAACCTACATACCCTACCATCTATTCAATCAATACAAAGTCAAAGATTGCATACCTTCAAATCATGTCTTAGAATGGATTTTACCTCCATCAAGATCCTAAAATATTAGAGGCTACCTTGTTATGGTTGTGGTGTGCATTAAATCCGCATCAACAATCTAGATATACACAGATTTTCTCAAATGTCTATATACTAGAGATGATTGAGCAAATAGAGAGGAATATTTCATATGTTGAATATTTTTTTAGATCTGGACCTAGATAGTATTTCCCCTTATGATAGTAGTGTCATATGGGACTAGTGTCCAAACATAGTGTTAGTGTCCCTCATGTAGTGACTGTTTACAACTTTTAGAAAAGTTACAAGAGTTCTTGAGGGTCATTTAGGTTATTTAATATTGCATAGGGTCTCATCTATATCACTATTTTGATTGATTATTCTCCAAAACCATAAATAATACCTACACACACGAAATAATGAACTAATTAGAATAGGGTCTCATCTATATCACTATTTTGATTGATTATTCTCTAAAACCATAAATAATACCTACACACACGAAATAATGAAATAATTAAATGTAAAAGGAAAGGAGAAAATGGGTTATGGGATGTTACAATCACTTAGAGTAAAATCCTTATTTTCCTAACCATTACCTACATTAACCCCAATTTAGGGGTCTCAGATTACATGTAGTTATCTCTTAGGTAATGTGCACCATCAACTTGCATGATATTTTAGGATGAATTTCGCCCTTCTTTGATCAAGCATGCAAATGTCTAGGTGTGAATTTTGAGTAGTATGTAGAATATTTGAGTTGTACTATTGATTGATTTTATGTAGTAAATGCTAAAATAGTAAGTTATATATTTAAAATGCCTTGTGAGGCTCTTTATATAGGAGGATATTTATTTGGATACCTTGTTTGTTGGCTGACAAATCATGAAATTGATATAAAAAAACATAAGAGAAGGGTAATAGAGGGGTTAGGACTCAAAAATGATTGAACAGTCCTATCAAACACTGAAGTAAAAAGTGGAAAGTAGTACCATGTGTCACTACTATCCTAAAAATGGAACTAATTTCCAAAGGCTTAGAATAGAGAAAAAATTAGGAATGATAGTTTGGGCCCCTAAGACTGGGAAAAGGTGACCTATGACTACTAGAGGCATCAAAATAGTGAGAATAAGGTACAAGAAAGATCAAAAGACTCAATATTACCATGTAAACAAGGAATATAACCATCACTAAGGCCTTTTTTGTGAAATAACAACAAAATACATAGTACTTGTGGTTACTTAACAAAATTAGGGTGTTTACATATAACTACTAATATGGTACGCATTTACATTATTTGGCCTACTAAAAGTGCTCACATTAACGCTAACATTAATGGTTCATCTAGATAATCTCAATAAGACACTCAAACTTATAATACATACCAAAATACTTTTTATCCTAACCAAGTCATCTTGTAAACAATGAACCAAATGGCTACCATACAAGCTTATAATAATTTTTAAATGTTACATTTGTATAACTAACCTATACAAGTGCAATCTAAGACTAAAACTAGTTATTTCAAAATGTCAAATCAAAATCCCTCCCAAAACCTTTAGATATTCTCTTGAAAACCACATTTCTTAACCTCCACATTATAGTAAAGTCATTAAACACCTTTATAATGAGCCCATAATCCCTCAAATTTTTTACATTTGAATTGGTGGTATTACTCCTTCGATCTCATATAATGGATCTATAAATCTTTCTCTACATCTAAACTCATTTTGTAATCTTTATAAGGACTAGATTAAACTTAACACCTTTTCTACCACCAAACTATTAGTCAAAACCATAACTAGTGATGTCTTATAATTATACAATCAACATACATATGACTCTATTTATAGATTAGAATACTTATTTAATGCATTGGTCTAAGAGTTTAAATCTAATGACTTAACCAAATTTTTAAAAACTCTATAAATTGTAAACAAGAAGAAAATGAGACTTGCTCAAGACTTTATCAAATGTTAGAAAGATGTGATTAACAAATTTGAGCATAATATAATGAAATATTAACTCTTCCATCTCTTTACTATCACATTAAACCCTAAATTAAATACATTTTTAAACTAATTCTATTTAAAACACTTATATGAATCCTTATATTAAGATAAATGATAGGATCATCTTCGTAGACAATTCAAGCCTTCCTAGTCTAAGCCATGAACTCAAATTCTTATGAGACCTAATAATAATCATGCTACAAATGATGGTATCACTAAAACTTATGACTCTAATAGGAGCTATGATATAAATAAAAAATGAAGTGACTCTCTCCCAAACCATAATGATAACTCCCTTATATCCTCCTCCTCCTCCTTCACAAATTAACACGTGTTAAGTCCATCAACATCTTACCCTTATTAAGCTTAGGAAATTTCTTCCTAGACCCTCACCTAGAGAGATAGATACTTCATGTCATACTAACCATTGGTATGACCCCCAAAAATTTTATTGGTATTTTTCTCATTAGAGTTATTCTCATGAACCTTGATAAAAACTTAAGCAACTAGCATTTGATTTTTTGCTTTGCTAAAGTTTTGATTGAAGCCATTATTTTAGAATACCAACAATCTTACAATAATGTTGTTAAATTTCATGAAGCTAAATTCAATCATGAATAACTTAACCAAACTAATGATTACCTTTCCATTTGTATTAAACCTCTTCCTAATCATAATTAAAAATAAAAATCTAATAATTAGATTCAAACCTCTTCCCAACTAACCACTACTTTGGTGAAACCGTGACTAATCCAGATTCTTCCAATGATGAATAGAAATTGGTATAACATGAACATATTTATTTCATTTATTTATTCTCATCTCATTAAGACCCACATTTATCATCTAGCATATATAATAGTTTATGATTATCCTTCACATAAAATTTTTAGTTATTTTATCTAAATAAATCATAATTTTTATCATTTCAAATATTCTAACCATATCAATCAACTCAATACAATTTTTTGTTCATTTAATTATATCATCTAACCCTATAAATTTCTCTATTTATATTACTATATCTGCCAACCTAATATATTATTTAATATCCAATTCAAATATGACAATATCAACCAACCTGATAAAATCATTTTATTTAGATAATTTTTTTCTAATTGTATTAGCCAACATGATATAGTCTATTTTCTAAGCCAATTATAATCTACTATATCATCCAACCCAATACATTATGTTACTAAGAGTTCTATGTCAATAAATGCATCATCCAAGATAATATAGTTTCATCATCTTACCATTACTATACTGATAGGGATGAGATCATAAAATTTAGCATCACATCAAGAATAATTAGGTTTAAGTTCATTTAAATTCAGACCTAATCATCTCTATAACTTGGTTCCTCTCTTGAAATATTTTCCACCACATTTTAGTTATGACGAGTGGGATCTATAGATAATTTTTTTTAGGCTTCCATCTCAAATATAATTTCTTGAGATCATGAGGAATTATCCATGATATATAAATTGTGTTATGAAACTTTTTTTTGTTATGAACATTCTTCCACCACCACCTATAGGGAAATAAGATACCTTTCCTGTGTCTAAGGAAAGTATCATGTGGAAATTCAAATAAATGTATATCCATGTTGATCACACAATGGATATGATCATATCTCTTAAATTTCTTATTGAATATATACTTCCTAATGAAATTATCATTTTTGTAGATAGTCTTCCCTTTTTTATTAGCCTCTAAATAGATGACATCTGATTCAAGTGAGCCTTGATTGATGAATGTTCCAACATTGTTGTTTCTCTTTGAAATTCAATAATCTTTAGGATATTTTGAATGCAATATTAATTATACCCATAACACATGGCAAGGATATAATTAAATAAAAATTTATCCATTAGGATGTCTTTAGATCCTTATCATGGTACCACTTGCTATAATTAAGATGAATTTTATGATATTCAACTTTCCCATTAATTAATATATTTTTATCAAACATTCTTGGACACATTGCATTAGGGTCATAGCCTCTCATGTATGAGAATGCATGAAGTATCCTCACATGGTTTCTATCTATAGGGTATAAGGTACTACTAACCCTTAAAATTTTAAATAATTCCAAGAAAGTGGTGTTTATTAACTACATACCCTTAAGCCTTTACATACCATCCCATTCCATGAGTACTAAAAATTTAACTATCCTTTATATTTAAATAGAGGTTATATTGGTCACCCAAAGCTTGTGGAAAACATACCAACAAACTTACTTGATACTAAAAATGATGAGCTCAATTATATTAAATTTAAAATAAAATCATTATACCTTCCTCTTAGTATCTAAGCTAAGTTTCTTCCTAATTTATGATCTCATTCTCATAGAAGTCCATCTAACAAGATTCCCATTTTTTGGTTATCTCTAAAATATCTCTTTTGATACCTCTTCTAGTGACTTAGTGTTTGAATCCCTCAACATAGATATTCGCACTCCTGATTATGATGATTATTACACATTAAATGACCCATTCTTGTTTAGTTATTCCTAAGCTAAGGATGTGTAGATCCTATGTTATTTTCCCCTCCTTTAGAACTCTTATGAGAAATATCCATTTTCATATATAATTAACTTAATTTATTTGCTCTAACCTACTGCTCTTGATACCTTATATTTTCCTAAAACCTTTCCTTCTTTCACTTCTCTTTCTAGATTTGATATGGAGCCTTCGATTATATGTGTTTCACATGTTATTTTAGATCATCTTCAGAACATTCTTGATGATTAATCTATTATAATCCAATATAATTTTGATATATTATTTGATACTTTAATTTTTATTCCTTAAAATATGTTAGCTAATGTTATCTGACCATAACTAAAATAGACCCCAAAAAGAGACAATAGATCTATTTTTTAAGTTTCATGATATCTTTGGTAGTTCAAATGAAGAGTGTATAAATTATCAAATATTTTTAGCATAGTAAGGGATGAAATTAAAAACTCTTAAGATAGATAATTGGACTTTATATTCATCCAGTCCTATGCTCTCTTATTGTTTCCAAGAGACTATTACTCATTCATCAACTTATTGTTGAGATAATTAATAGTATTTGAATGTACTTTGTCTTGAGGAAGTTAATTTTTCTCTTTAGCCAAACATGATACCTCCAAAGTCTAAACATGCATATATCCGTAAAACTAGGGAGGTATATTACGTTTTATCAAATTCCATAGATAAGTGTAGAGCTATTCAATATCATTTCCAAGATATTTTGAGTCTCCACCTCAAGACCTTGAACAACATTACCATGGACCATATAGGATGGAGGAGAAAGATTTTCTATGGACAAAACCATCTCTTTGATCAGAATATGTGTGCCCACTCCATTTAAAAATGGTGTCTCCTCTTCCACACTTATGTTATTTTCATAAAGAGGATCTACATCCTTATCATTTAATCATACCAATGTTTTCTCTAAAGCTCATGTATAAGTAATTCCTTATAAAAATCTTGGAAAAGGTAGAAGAGACTATGATTCATGTTAGATATCATTTGTATTGAGATTTTATGAATGTTATTGATGATGTATGTATATATATTTCATGTTATTTATGATAATATACTTTATTTATTTTACCTAATTTATTTGACATTTTCACATGATTTCATTCCATATTATTATATTTAGCATTTAGGATTCTCATTCCCTATGTCTTACTCATACCATACTTTATAGCACTTTATTTTTAAAATTGTCTTTACAAATTTCTATTTAATAGATTACATTATATTTAGCCTTAGTTTCCCTTGTCAATATTTAGCATCACATTCAAGTTTTTAGTGCTATACATCCTTCTTTTTAGGATATTGTGGTCTTTTATATTTTTATTTTTACATTTATTGCAATTTACATTCAACCTTAAAAATTTCTATTGTGGATATTTTGTATCTATAAACACCCTAATTTAGTTAAAAAACCACAAGATCTATATCTTTTATTGCTCTTTCACATGAAGGTATTAATGATGATTATATTCCTTTTTTGCATGGTCATTTTGAGTCTTTTTATTTTTATTATGTCCTATTTTCCTTATCTGTAACACCTATAGTGGTCATGAGTCACCTTTATCCCAGTCATAGGGGCCCCTGGCCTATCTTTCTTGGTTTGATCTCTACTTTAATCCTTAGGAAACTGTCAACACTTTCAAGATAGTAGTGTTACATGGTGTTAGTGTCCAATTATGGCTCTAGTGTCTGATGGGCCTTTTCACCTATGTTTGAGTCTTAAACCTTATGTGATCCTTCTCTTATGTTTTTTATCCCCATTTTATGAATTTCTAGACAACAAACAAGGTATTATATCCAAATCAAAGTTCCTTATATATAAATAACCTCACAAGGAATTTTACATTTTATCACTTACTATTTTGGCACAAAATTGAATAAAATCAATTAATAGTACAACTTGATATTTTTCATGTTACTCAATCATCAAATCTATAAATTACATGATTGATCTAAGAATGACCTAAGAAAAATTCATTATACCATACCATGCATATTTATGGTGCACATTCCTTAAGGGAGAACTAAATGTGATCTGATACCCCTAGCATTTAGGTTAATGTAAGTAATGATCAGGACAACAAGGGTTCTAATTTTCATGATCATAACATCCCCTAACCCATTTTTTCTTCCCTTTATACTCCTGATATAGTTATTGTTTCATGTGTGCAAGTATTCATTAGGGTTTCAAAAGAAATTCAGTTGAAATAATGACATAGGTAAGCCTCAAAATGACATAGAACCACCTATATGACCTCTATATCATCCCATAACTTCCCTAAAAGTTTTAGACAATTCAAACATGAGGGAGACAAGTGCCAAAATTGGATAGTAGCACAACATTATGCTATAATCTTGATATGGGTGATATTATATGAGACTAGATTTCGATAAATAGTCAAAATATGAAAGGCATATGATTATCTCTCTATCCTATTCTAATTCCCTAATTTGCATAAAAGTCTATTTATTTCTAGATAAATACCTTTTCTCTTCTCACTTGCTATTTTTGGAAGGTTTAGTTAAATAAATCATTTTTAGTTTTCATTATAGATTAACAACATACTCATCCCTTTAAACATAATATTTACATGTGTTAATTATTAAAAGGTTAAACATTTGGTGAACTTGACTTACTTTAAATATTTCTTAAAACCATAATTTGTTTTAGGGTTTACCTTATCCCAATTTTTGTGCATTAAATTACAGTTACAAAATTATATTTTTCTAATTTTTTGGCATAACCTAGATAAATTAATCAATCCTACATTAGGGTTTCATTTATTTAATGTAATTTAAATTTTTACAAAACTACCCTAATTAAAAACCCTAGATTCACATATTAGGTCCCTATACATACAAATACTAGCCATTAGGGTTCCACTTACAATCCTAATATATATTACACACTTTGTTATGGTCCTTGTTTGCATGGTCATTTTGAGTCTTTTTATTTTTCTTATGTCCTATTTTCCTTATTTGTAACACCCCTAGTGGTCATAAGTCACCTTTTTCCCAAACATAGGGGCCCTTGGCCTATATTTCTTGGTTTTATCTATACTTTACTCCTTAGGACACTATCAACACATTCAATATAGTAGTGTTACATGGTGTTAGTGTCCAATTATGGCTCTAGTGTCTGATGGGCCTTTTTACCTGTGTTGAAGTCTTAAACCTTATGTGATCCTTCTCTTATGTTTTTTATCCCCCTTTTATGACTTTCCAGATAATAAAAAAATTATTATATCTAAATCAAAGTTCCTTATATATAAATAACCTCAGAAGGAATTTTACATCTATCACTTACTATTTTGGCATAAAATTAAATAAAATCAACCAATAATACAACTTAATATTTTACATATTACTCAATCATCACATATAGAAATTGCATGATTTATCTAAGAATGACCTAAGAAAAATTCATTATAGCATACCATGCAAGTTTATGGTGCACATTCCCTAAGGGAGAACTAAATGTGATCTGATACCCCTAGCATTTGGGTTAATGTAAGTAGTGGCTAGGATAACAAGGGTTATAATTTGCATGATCATAACATTCCCTAACCCATTTTCCTTTCCTTTATACTCCTGATCTAGTTATTTTTTCATGTGTGCAAGTATTCATTATGGTTTCAAAAGAAATTTAGATGAAATATTGACATAAGTAAGCCTCCACATGACATAGAACCACCTATAGGAACTCTATATCCTCCCATAACTTCCCTTAAAGTTTTAGACAATTAATACATGAGGGAGACAAGTGCCCAAATTGGATAGTAGCACAACACTATGTTATTATCTTGATATGGGTACTATTATCTGAGACTAGATTTCAATAAATAGTCAGAATATGAAAGGTGTATGATTATCTCTCTATCCTATTCTAATTCCATAATTTGTATAAAAGTCTATTTATTTCTAAATACATTTTCTCTTCTCACTTGTTATTTTGGGAAGGTTTAGTTAAATCAATCATTTTCAATTTTCATTATAGATTAACAACATACTCATCCCTTTAAACATAATATTTACATGTTTTAATTATTAAAAGGTTAAAACATTTGGTGAACTTGAGTTACTTTCAATATTTCTTAAAACCCAAATTTGTTTTAGGGTTTACCTTATCCCAATTTTTGTGCATTAAATTAGGGTTACAAAATTATATTTTTCTAATTTTTTGGCATAACCTAGATAAATTAATCAATCCTACATTAGGGTTTCATTTATTTAATGTAATTTAAATTCTTACAAAACTACCCTAATTTAAAACCCTAGATCCACATATTATGTCCCTATACATATAAATACTAGAAATTATGGTTTCACTTGAAATCCTAAAGTATATTACACACTTTGTTCAAAATTTCTTAAAATGTACATATACTTATGCTAGATTACATTCTCTCTTTTATGTTTTCTATTCCTTGTTTATATTATACTCTTTTGAAAGTTTAAAATGGCATATAAAAAAAAATTTACCCCTCACCTAGTTCATGAAATTTTGAGTTTATCTCATGATTATAACAATGAATGGACCAATTTTCAAGATTTTACATTATAACATAATAATGACTTCATTTATAATGAGGATGATGAATATTTTTATAATGATGTATAAAAGGATTACTATGAGCATGACAATGAAAATGCACATGAGCATATATTAGATACATCATATTCTCTTTCCGCTCACTCTTCTCTTACTCCTCAAAATCAAACTAAAAATATAATTCCAAAATAATCTCTTGTTAATAGTTCTTTATTCTAATTTAATCCTAGATTTTTAACTACTTTTACTACCTCATTATTCAAATTAAATCAATATAAGTTTAATAAAAAAAATACACTTTTGAATGATTCAAATAAAGTATATAATAATAATGCATCTTATTTAACTCTCTTATTTAAATTTGAAAAATCATGTACCAATGGTATTACGTCTTTTAACAATTCAAAAACTAAGGTAGATGAAATTATTTTATCACCTTCCTTCACATTCTAAGATCAATGCAATGATTCTTTACAATAAATTGATAATTTAAATGTCTCTAATTATTCTCCTATATGTCATAATACACAAAAATAAAATATGATTGATACTTACTCTAACCTTGAATCCAAAATTGAAAGTGATAATCATGTTTGCATTCAACACATTGCTAGTGAACAAATGCATTGAATTACACCCACAAATGACACAATGCACTATAGTAAAAAGATGAAATATTATTTTCTCTTTATTAATAAGAATGTGGATGATACTTATTATACTCTTACTTATAAAAATTAATTAAAATATAATTTTGATCAACCATGGAATAATGATGATTATTGTGATTATTATGAAGAGTATGTAGAATCTATACTTCTAGTTCTTCTCATACTTCACCTATTTATCTAGTTCAATAAAATACTAGGCCACATGTATAATAAAACACACATAATTATTATTATGTTCCTAATTTACATTTACTTGAGAATAAAGTACTTGTTGTCCATTTTTTCCCACATATCAAACTAGTGCCTAGTGGCTAACAATCTTGATGTGAGAGAAGAGGTAGAGTTACCGACTAATGGTTCAAATAAAATCTAGATGGTTATGAGCGAAATGGTGAGATACTAAATATCACAAGGTTTTTAAAAACTTTAGTTACTCCTAAATTATAATTTGTCAATTAATTTTAAAGGATAGGTCTTGAGCTATGAAATCACTATGGTATATCTAGGACACTCAGGATAAATATGGGTTTCTTCACATTGGTCTCAAAATACTACATGACAAGTCTTATATCATCTATGATAATATTTAATTCATGTGATAAGGAAAGATGGAGGCTATGTACCTTCATATGATGGATCCATAGACTAAGACAACCAAACCTTCACACTTGACCATTTTCATGTGAAAAGGCAAGATAATGGATAAAATGGGTTTGCTCTTCGTAGTATTTAAACCATCCCGTTAAAAATTGGTGTCTTCATTAGTTCTACACTTCAAGTTATAGGTTAACAAAGTTGGCCAAAATATGAAGGATATTCGTGCAAGTGTCAAATTTATGCCTAAGTAAAATCCATATGAGCTTAAAATTGATGGCCTATATGACATAAAAAATGTTCTTCTTTACATAAAATTACATTCAATGAACATCAAATTCAAGCTCCATGAACTAGATGTTAGGGTTCAAAAATCCTTGGTAGATATCTAAAAGAAAACACACAGTTGACAAGTGTCAAGATCATAGGAGCTCAAATAAATTAAATAGGTAAGTAAATCTTGATAAATAATAAGTAGAGCTTGAGGTAATGGGTCCCAAATATCCATGGTTCATGATTAACTAGGTCTCAAGATCTAATGGCGCACTTAGATCAGGCCAAAAAGTGAAGTTAGGTCACTGACAACTGACAAAGAAATGAGCCAAGATATATATGCAAGGGATGATCAAGTCAGATGGACCTAACTCAATGAATTGATGAGCCCAAAATCAAGTCTTGACCTAAGTTGGTGTAAGGAAAAATCTTGATAAAAAATTAGATGGGACCAATTTTTGGATAAAGTGTTATATAATCTATAGGAAAATTAATATCCTTAGATTGGTTTTCCTCTATAATTAATTTTTTTCAAGACCCAAGGCATAGATCATATGTGAAAAGATCATTTCAATCCATGCCTCAACAAGATGCCATTTAGAATAAATAGGACATGTCTCTAGTAGCCTAAAAACTTAAAAACCTCACTCTCATAATAAGATATAATATAATATCAAAAGCAAAAGGGTTTGGAAATTTGGAAATTAGTTGGATCATTCATCCCTAGAAAGACTATGATTTTCCAGTTTTGGAAAACTCTTGTCTTCTAGTATAACTAGCTTAAAAATAGAATGAGCTAGAGGCTATCTGGGCAAATAATGAGAATCTCATTCGTGATGATTTATTTTTATAGAACTAGAAGCATGATAAAACATCTTGATATTTGATAGCTCATAGGTCATCAAGAATTACAATCTTTCTAATTTCTCCCCTCTCTTTCTCTTTTTCTATAAATAGAGGCTTTCAGACCCAAGATAGATATCTTAGATTAATCATCTAACTAGTCAGATCTCTCTCTATATTTCTCTCAGTTCCCTATCTTTGTGAGACTAGACTCTACCAAGAAGGAATTTGTAACCTCTTGAAGTAATATAATGTTGTGCTTTGATTTCATTATTTTGGTATAGTGTGTACTTATCTCAACTAGTTACTAGTTTTTCTGCTCATGCACATCATGTTTAGTATCCTGCATCTCTTGATTGAAGATTTCATGTGGATACCATGATTAGTTAGTGTCTTAATTTAGACCTCTCCTTTAATTTATCTCAACCTAGATAATTTGGTGAGCCTCCACATGGATGTATAGTAGATAATTTTTCTTTGAACCCATCCCCTACTATCTCACTAGTGTTCTTTGGGTCAAGTAGGGAGGATTAACCTATAATTTTGGTGAATCACCTGTTAGCTTTCTTAGGATCCCTCATCCCTTTATAGACCTTTTCTTATGGAGTGATAGGCTCAATTTTAGTTTAGGTGAGCATCAAAGAGAAACTAGCCTACTATAGAGCTTCATCCCCATCATGGGATACCCACAGCATGGGGTTGCTCCCATTTTATGGATTGACTAGGGGAAACCTAAAGAACTTCTACCAAAGATTCAAGTTGATCCCATAATAATTTTTGGAAAACCCGATGGGATACAATTCTAAATCAAAAAAATAATTTGTGTGTTGTTATTTTGCATATCAACCTTTAGAGGCACATTTTACAAACAATAATGGCAACTCCAAGCTTTATCTAATTACAATAGTCCAAGTAAGACTTCAAGCATTTTATCTACATCTAATATCCTTCTATGAGCCTCTATGGTTAGATTTAAGGTATATTTCCACCCTCATCTAGTTGGTGAGCCTTATCACCAACCAAATGGAGCCTTCTATCCATTTAATCACCCTGGTCAACCTTATTATGAGCATACCTATCCTTCATACCAACCCGTTTACCCCTCTAGCCACATTTTTTCTACTACATCCTTGTTGGCCCTTAAACCAAACATGATAAAGTTAGAAGAGGTAATGATAAAGTGGTGTGAAAGTTTTAAAGTGATCCCACCTCATCTCATAAAAATATGAGGGAATCAATTTTGATGATAGCAAAAGAGTGGATGGCTATCAACAAGGAAGTCTAGTATGGTGTTATCAGTAATGATCTATATGAAATAAACACCCTAATCCAATGGTGTATAGATATATTGGTAAAATGAGAGGGTAAGGATAAATAGTATGATCATATTCTACCCCCCCCCCACCCCACCCAATCCCTCCATTCCATCTCCCCTTCAAGAAGAGCCTACTCTAAAGAAGGAAAATGAAGAGGGAGAGGATAATGAGTCATGGTAGTAGTTGTATCATGGCTTCATGGAAGAAATGGACTTGGTTGGGGGTCACACAATCTATCTATCAAATTAGGGATAATAAGTCTTGATCAACCAATTTAAGACATCAAAATAAGACTCACAGCCCCAGGACCATGGTCAAGGGATTGATATATTTTCCCCTAAAGGAACTTTAGTGGAGCTATAGCTCCATGAAGATAAATCTTTAGAGTTAATTATTTTCTCAGGAGATGGCATGTTTGAGTTTTTTTTAACATGGTTATAAACTTCCCCCTTCAACCCTAGACATCTCTCTATCCTTGGAAACTAGAGGTGAAATCATATGGCCTTGAAAGATCATAATGTCAGAGGCTAGTCTTGTAGATATGTTGAAGGGGATAGATAAAGCTAGTCTATATGATCATAATCAATAGTGCATAAATGAATGAGGGATAGACATGTTATTTTGAGGCATATAGATCTAAGAGCATGATGATTAGGTTTTATACCCATAATTCAAACTTGTACACTTAAAGTTAGTGGTAAAGGAACTAGTTGCCTCCCTAAGAAAACATGAGTGTTTGATTGCTCTCAATTATAGAAAAGATCTATCAAAGGATAACAAGTATATCTCAAAGATCCAATATGTACACAATAGTTTCCTATTTTATATAGGGGGTGTATTTGTAAATTATTGTATATATTAAGTTATATGTCAAAGTTTTCCTCTAAGTGTTTTTTACACATTTTTGTTATGTTGATTAGTCATTTCTCTTTTTAGGTGCCTACATGCACCTGCCTTATTCTATTTTCTTCCTTTCTATTATTTTATGAGGTTAAGTAAGATTTAATACATGCCTAATGGATTAGAATAGTATTGGTTTCTCAAGAATAAAAGGTGTGCTTCCCTACGAGTCACAAAAAATGTTGGCCATTTTTGCCCACATATCAAACTAGTGCCTAGTGGCTAACAATATTGATGCAGAGGAAGAGGTAGAGTTCTTGACTAGTGGTTTAAACAAAATTTGGATGGTTATGAGAGGAATAATGACATCTTAAATCTCAAAAGGTTTTTTAAACAATTAGGTACACCTAAAGTATAATTTGTCAATTATTTTTAAAGGATAGTTATTGAGCTATGAAATATCTATGGGATATCTAGGACACTTAGGATGAATATGGGTTTCTTCACATTGGTCCCAAAATATTACACTCCAAGTCTCAGATCATCTATACCAAGTTACATCTCACATGATGAGGTAAGATGGAGGATATCCACCTTTAGAGGGTGGTTCCACAGATTAAGATAATGAAGATTTAATTGCAGCACCACATCTTGGACATTAATGTAAGGTCTTGGATAGTAGTGCCAAAATATGGATACTAATGCCATTTTTTTAGCATGCCCTAAACTAGAAAATTTTCAATAAAAAGGTAAAAAAATGCATTACAAATAAAAAAAAAGGATAAAATTTTAGCTTCTTACTAGGATACCCTCATCCCCATCTTGAATCTATACCTCAGCCTATTTCTATTGGGTTAAACTATCTCTTCATATCTTCTACATATTTCTCTAACTCTAAAAAATAATTTCTCTCAACTTAAATGATATAAATGAATTTACAAACTAATAAAATGACATATTTAAGTTACACTTATCAAATTACACCTTATTAAGGTTGACCTTATACATTAATTTCACCAAATAATACCAATCCCTTGCTAGTGTGATATCTTGAGAACCGTATCCCCAATTCATGAACCATTCCTTGCACATGGTACTTTACATCAATGTGTCACCCCCCATATTGGTTAAACCAATGTCATAATCACTTCTAACTCTAAAAAATGATAAAATGGTATTAAATTAATTCAACTCAATATAAAAAAATCATTTATCCAATTACACATTTAATTATCATCTCCATCATAATAAATACATTATTCAAACTTAAAACAACATCACCCTTGCTACTTAACACCCGTATAGTCAATAATTACCACTTTTGGCTAGACACCCTCACCATAGTTTTTTATTTCTCACTAAAAAGGGGGAAATATACATAGATTGCTTTAGAGATATAGAGATTCACACATATTTAGATATATAGGTCTATGTAGATATATAATATATGTTGACCAAATTTGATTTCTAGTCAAATGAGGTCAACCCCTATCATTTTTAAATTTTTACAAGGTTTACATACATCCTATGAGGTCTCATATTATCCTAGATATCTTGTTTAACCATGTCCTAGTCTTGGTTGAATCTCTTCCCTCTTGAATTGCCCTAGTCAAAAAAAGTCAACCCTGGTCAAATAGGCTCAAACTTAGTCAAAGGCTTAAAATATGTGGTTTTGGTCCTAATTTGGTTTATAATATGTTTTAATTCCTTTTTATGAAATTTATTTGCATCTCCCACTTTCAATATGCCCAAAATATCTTAAATGATGCATCAAGGGGAGCTAACCCCTAATCTAGAGATCCACTCCATGATAAGGATACCCACATCCATGGAGTGGTTCCATTATGCCACTTTAATGAGGAAAAATTAGTCCCATCTCCTTAATTTTGTGCATTCAAATTGCAATAGTTTTTGGCATGTTCAGTGGGATTATTGAGTCCATTCCTTAAGGAGTTTTGGTGTTCTCCTCAAGACATCATCCTTTGAAGGCAATTCCAATAAGCATCAATGGTGACTCCACTTACACATCTACTATTTGAGTAGTCTAGGTACATCAATTAAAGTTTATTTGTTGTTAAATACTCTTTTATGAAGTGAATAATGGAGATTAGTGACTTTGAGCTTGTTTTAAACCATGTTGAGGAGCTATGTCCAGCCTTACCTTTTCTTCTTGGCTATGAACAAGTTATTATCCATCCTTATCATGATCCTCATCAAGCATATACTGCCAATTGTCAGACCCATCAAGTTTTTATCTCTCCTCCAATACCTTCCATTACTAATTTAAAAAGTAGCTCTCCTTAATTACCAATAATACATCCTAGATCTTGAAACTAGATATGGTTTTGGTGAAATCATACCTAATGTTTGTATTGAGAATGTGAGGAATGCCTTGGAACAAATAAAGAAGGAGTGGATACCCATAGAGGTGGATAATTGGCCTAACCTTACCTATGAAATTATTGATGTGTGTGGTTTGATATTAAATCTAGAGAAAAGATTGAGAGACTATGAAAAAATCACATCTTGTCAACCTCAAAGTTCCCCACATCCACCTTCAAGTGTGTCATCCTTACCTCTTCAAAATTCTAGTCAAACCATGTTCCCTAATACTCTAAACACCTCATATACTTATAAAAATTTCCCTTCTTAGAAACCCATCCAAGAAAACACCCCAAGGAAGTAAAATATCATGGTTGAGTAAGCTCACTTGTTGGAGGAAGATTGTGAAAGGAAGAGATTGAAAATTGAAGCTCATATTGAAAGAGAGTGGGAATTAGCTAGTCAAGTCTTGAGGTATTCCATCATGGTAGTAGAACATAAACCCTATAATCCTACTCCTTCATTTCCCAATAAAAATATCAAACCTATAGAAACTCCAAGCTTCTTAGACATATCTTTCACTCCTTCATTAACCTCTCAATCACATGAAGCTATCCTTGATCCCACATTCTCTAAGTGGAGAGATGTAATGGTAGATCATGAGGAAAATAATAGGTCACATGGAGAATTTTTTAAGGAAGAGACATTTGAAGTCATTCCTCACCCTCCCACCCCTCCTTAAGATACTATTGAATCCATTCTTCTAACCCCTCCAACTGATCAAGTTTGCCTTCCTAATGTGGAGATTTGTCTTCCTAGTTGGGAATCCTCATTGACCAAGCTACCCATTTTTTAAGTGCTTGAGGTTAATGTCATCAAGAAGGAGGATGAAATCCAAATTTAATATTGAATAGAGGATGAAGAGGTGTTGATTGATAATATGTAGATATATGCTTTCAATGACAAAGGAAAAGTTGAGGGAGAGTTGATAGAAGAGATCCTTTTGCATCCCATGGTAGAAGAAGAAGATATCTCTCTTATCTTTCCATTTCATGAATCAGAACTGTCAACTAAGGACTTATAATAGAGGTTTGAAGACATGTGCAAAGAAACTAAAGGTTTAGAAGAGCCTACAAGTTCAATGGAACTCATCCCAAGCCATGAAAAGCAAGAGGATATGAATCAAAAAGAGAACATGTGGTAAATATACTTGCAAATGTTTCAAGAATATGAGGATGGTAAGAGGGCTGACCTCTAAGTTGAACAAGATCAAGGTGAAGTAAATCAAACACATGTTGAATAACATCACCTCCAAGAAAGTCTAGCTCATGATAGAGTCATCTATGACGACTTTAGACCCTTTGAGGGTGATCTTGAGTTTGTTTCTACGTTTATTCATGAAGCTACCTCCACCCACTTACAAGGAGAAAATAAATAAGAATCACTTCCACATGGTCATGATATGATCCCCTTTAAATAATTTGAAGACATTATGGCCATTAAGAAGGATGATGGAATCCTTGAAATAGAGGTTGATTCATAACAAGCTGTCCCATGTCTAAGTATGTCAAATTGTCATGGAGAGCTAGGAGGACAATAGTATGAGACTTGCTTCAAGGTTCAATATGACCTTATCTATTATATAAATATATAGGACATGACTCCATTGGATGATGTGAAAAGACAATGTACAAAAATAAGGCAAGAGTCATCCATTATCCCATCCAAAAATAAGCAAGCTTGGCATCCTCACTCATCTAGTGAGGAAGGAAACTTAAACTACTTCCCTTTTGATCCAAGAAGGGAGGTATGAGCAAGGTGAATGTACATGTTTGTTTCAAAGTTCTTAGTGGCACAAGTGTGTCTTTATCTTATTGGTTGTTGTGTCTTGTGTGTGTCTTTTCTTTTTATGTTTGAGGTAAATCTCTATCTTGTTGGTCTATTGAAGATCTCCTCCTATTGTCTCCTAAGCATATTCTGACTCCATAAGCCCAATGGACTAATAAGGCTACTAGTCATTAACATAAGAAAACATGTTACCCCTATGAGTTGCCAAATTATTGACTAAATTTGATTTCTAGTCAAATTAGGTTAACCCCTATCATTTTGAACTATTTAGCCATGTCCTAGTATTGGTTGAAGTTCTTCCCTCTTGAATTGGCCTAGTCAAAGAAATTCAACCTTGGTCAAATAGGGTCAAACATAATCAAAGGCTTAAAATATGTGGTTTTGCTATTAATGTGGTTTATAACATGTTTTAAGTCATTTTTATGAAATTTATTTGCATCTCCCACTTTCAATATGAAAAAAAGAGATTAAATGATGCATCAAGGGGAGCTAGACCCTAATCTAGAGATCCACTCCATGATAGGGATACCCACAACCCTAAAGTGGTTCCATTGTGCCACTTGAATGAGGAGAAATTAGTCCCATCTCCTTAATTAGGTGCATTAAAGTGACAATAATATACTCAAATATAACTATCTAGATATACTAGTATATTCAGATATTTAGATTCACCAATTCAAATAGACACATAAGTCTATACAAACAATGAGATATATAGACACACAAGTCTACATAGGTTATTAGATATATAGATATTCCAATATATAAATAAATATGTCTACATAGATAGGTATATATATATAGGCATAGGTTTACATAGGTATTCATATTCATATATTCATGAAAATATATAGTTTTGACTCATATATACTAGTTTACTTAGATATTCAAATATGTAACTACATTACTCAAATATCAGGATTAGGTGACATGATGTAGTGCACACATCCTTGATCCTAGTTTTCATATTATCATGTTATACTTAGTATTGACACAAGTATCATCACTAGATTTTCACCAGTTTGGGCCACAAGACCATATGAATGAGTTGATCCATAACATTCAACTAGACTAATTTTACATACTCATATTTAGTCTAGATATCAGAGTGGGGATAGGTAATCCTTGTCTTTCCACACATTCAATTTACATACTCAAATTCATTCTAGATATCAAATTGAGATAAAGTGAGCTCTATTTTTTCACACATTCAATTTACATACTCATATCTAGTCTAGACATTGGAGGGGGGGAAGTGAGCCTTATTTCTCCACACATTCAACTTATATACTTAGATTTAGTCTAATATCAAAGAAGGGGAAATTAAGTCTTATTTATCCACACATTTGATCTACATACTCAAATTTAGTCTAGATATCAAAGTGGGAGAAATTGAGCCTTATTTTACACACATTTAGTTTACATACTTAGATTCAGTCTAGATATCAGATTGTGGATAAGCAAATATTATTTATCCACACATTCAATTTACATACTCATATTCATTACATATATAAGGGTGAGGGTAATAATAAGGGTTTTTTTCCTCATGATTTAGTACACCATTAAAATATAGTATAGGGGGTATCCACACCATGGGTTTCCTCTTCACATATTATATTCCAACTCTTATCCACTTCTCTAGCCAAGAGTTGATCCAGGTCTAGAACACATTCACATAGGTAAGTATAGGTATGTGTTCATATTTTTATTTTACTCTAGTACTTTCATTTCATTACACTACTAGAATAAAAAAGCGGGGGGGGGGGGGGGGGGGGGGGGGCGATGTAAACACCTTAATCTTGTCAAGCAACCACAAGTACTATGTCTTTTGTTACTCTTTCACATGAAGGTATTCTTGATGATTATAGTCATTGTTTACATGGTAACTTTGAGTCTTTTTATATTTCATGTGTCTTATTTTCCTTATTTGTAACACCCATATTAGTCATAAGTCACCTTTTACCAGTCACAGGGACCCCCACCCTATCTTTCTTGGTTTTATCTCTGATTTAAGCCTTAGGACACTAGCTCCACTTTTAAGATAGTAGTTTTACATGGATCTAGTTTCCAATTATGGCTCTAGTGTCTGATAGGCATTTTCTCCCATGTTTGAGTCTTAACCCTTCACTGAGTCTTCTCTTATAATTTTTTATCCCTCTTTTATGACTTGTTAGCTAGTGAACAGGATATTATATTCAAATAAAATTTATTTATATATAAAGAGCCTCATAAGGCATTTTACATCTAGAAATTACTATTTGGGACAAAATTACATAAAATAAATCAATAATATAACTCAATACTATACATACAATTCATTCATCACATCTATACATTGTATGCATGATTGAAGAAGGGCCTATGCAAAATTCATTCTATCATACCATTAAATTTGATGGTGCACATTTCCTAAGAGATAACTACATGCAATATAAGATCCCTAAAATTGGGTTTAATGTAGAAAACAACCAAAATAATAGGGGTTCTACTATGCACAAATTTAACATCCCACAACCCAATTTTTTCTTTTCTTTTTAAATTTGATCTGGTTATTATTTCATGTGTGCAGGTATTCATTAGGGGTTTGGAAGAGATTTAGTTGAAATAGTGACATAATCAAGCCCCAAAATGACATAGAACCACCTGTAAGACCTCCAAATCCTCTTGAAACTTTTTTAAAAGTTATAGATAGTCCCTTTAGGAGGGACACTAGCATCACAATTAGACAATAACACCACATGTCACTATTGTTCTGATAGGGGCGCTACTATTTGAAATCATATTTTAATAAACAATCAGAAGATGAAAGATATATGCCTATCTTTATAGCTTGTTATAATTCCCTAATATGTGTAAATGTCTTTTTATTTCTAAATAAGTACCTTTTCTCTTCTCACTTGATATTTTGCAAAAAATTGATTGAATCAATCATTTCTGATTTTCATTCCAAATTAGAAACGTACTTAACCCTTTAATAACATAAGATTTACATGTTTGAAGTCCTAAAATGTTAAAATAATATCACATATAAGTTTATATTACTCCACCTCCTTCCTTCTTGGGACATTGTGGTCTTTTATTTTCACATTTTTACCTTTATGACATTATTATTTTTTTCCCATTGTTTTCTTTATGGATCCTTTGGTCTCTTTTCTCTCTCCCTCTTTTGAGATGATTTATCTTATCAGTACTTATTTTGTACCCATTATAGGTTAGTATGGATTCTCTAATGACATGATCACATTATTTTATAGCATTTACCTTATTTTAATTATTATGATTTAACTTTAATTTGTATGTAATTTCAGATCCCTCTTTTTCCCCCATCACTTCAGAAGAAAAACCCTCCCTTTTTGTGGTCAACAACTAGCATATTCTCATAGTATCACCTTTTTCACATGGATAGATCATCCATAAACCCCATATTTATCACTCTTTTCACTTGATTCACACTTGGGTTTATTTAAATATTAAACTATTTTCTATAGTGAAGGTCTAGAAATATTTAGGAATATTGGTCCTTAGGTTATCTTCTTTAGTGAATAGGTGTAGGCTTTCTTGTGTTGGTCATATTTAGCACCCATTATTGGTTTTTTTGAATCAACATGGAAGATGAAAAATTTTAAATAGTTAAAATTCATATATATGAATATGGATATTGAAATTTATATAAAATATATTCACACAAAACTAAATATAAGTTGAAAAACCTCATGAAGAGGTAAGAACCCCACACTGATTATTCATATATGAGAAACAGTTTTCCCCAATACATTATCTCCCTCTCTCTCCTCACTTATTTTTAGATAACTTCTTCACAGAGCCCAAACAATAATTAAATATTGTAATGTCTTTGAATGTATTAGAACTGATTATGATTTTACCACATGTAATCATTTATAAGTGGAGTGAACTATTTTTCTCAATTTTTTCTTATTTTTATTTAAATAAGTAAGAAACTACTAATAAGGGTGTGGTAGAAGAACCTGTTTGTTTATGTTCATGTGATCCAGATGATCGTGAAGAAATCCTCTTTATCTTGGGGATAATGACCTATAGAAAATAAATCACTCATGTAAAGGGGTTGTTAGATGGGTAGAAAGTTGGATTTCTTAGTGTGAGCTATATCCAAGAAGTGTGAGCTTGCTAGGAGGCTATCAATCCACAATCTTAAAATAGTTAAGTTGGAAGAAACTAAGATAAAGTACTTACATCAAACAACAAAAACGTAATGAAAGAGAATACAAGAAGAAATAAATTATTGATAAATAAAATAGACTAATTTAAGAAAATAGTGGGTCAATACTAATGCTAAAGAGGTTAGTTTAGGTTTAGAAAATAGGTGGGGTCTCTGTGAATAGACAAGGACATAGAAAGTGGAATTTGGGTGAGGGTAGGTAGGTAAAAATACCTTGTTTTTATTTCTTACCATAGTGACTATCAGTGGTTAGGGTGACCATCAGTGGTTATGCTAACCTTCAACATTTGGGTGACCATCGATAGTTGAAGGTGACCATCAATGGTCAGGGTTACCATTGACAATAATTGTGGGTATTGAGGATGTTAAAAAATGGTCTGGTTCAAGTTGTAAAATAGATACAACAAGGTGATAAAGGTCTATTTGGGGTCAATGGGTTAGAGTGATAAGTAGAAGGGTCTATGTTAGAAAACCAAATAAACACAATTTAAAAACCAAAGATTTACTTAGCTAGTTGCTTGATAGCTAGTATCTAATCCTAGAGTTATTTTTGTAAAGTAATAATACTTTGTCTAGTGAATGATTTTGGTAGAAGTTAGGGTATCTATCATGGTTGATAGCTTGCTGAAGGGATAACTTGTAAACAATTTTGATAGCTCCTAATTAATGTTGGTTGATAGCTTTATTTATTGATTAGTAGATGTTTGGATGAATGTATTGATTGATCTATTTCACCTCCTACTCCCCTCCTTTTATAAGTAAAGAAAGATGGAGGTAAAAGGTTCTATAAGAGGTTTGGTTGGTTGCTATGATTCATTAGCTTACCATCCATATTGAATTTGGATGTGTTATCTTACACATAACTTGAGTTTGAGTTTTCAAGAGGTGGGGACCCTGATCATTGATGGTTAGGGTGACCATCAATGGTCAAGGTGACTGTCAATGGCTGAGTGTCGAAGGTTAAAAGGGGTAAAAGTGTGGGTTTTATTAGATGATAAAATTTACCATGGTTAGGTTCGGTTAGGTTTCAAAGGGTAAAATTAGTTCCAAAGGGGTCCTAAGGTGGTCTAGGGGTGATTTGACATTTATAATTATAGTGTGTATAATTTTGGTGTCTACATGAACCATTGTAACCAATGGGTTCAACCTCCCACCTAACAATGATAAGTTTTGTAATTATTTATTTTATTATTTATTAATGTGAGTATTACCTCACATAATTTAAATAATAAAATATATTATTATTTATTTATCAATGTAATTTAATGTATTAATGGCACTTGTATACCATTTAGTCATTGATTTTTCCAACACACCCCTTTAATGTTAAGTGGGGATACATGTCATAGCCACCATTATACTAAAGGAATTATACTCTATAAACCATCTATTATGAGTTTAGTGTGCATCTAATATTTTAATAATTTAAAAACCTTCATCATGCTAACATCACTTTTTGAAACAAAATAAATTATAATCTATAAACTACTTAGAATAAGTATAGGTTATCACAGTATAGGTTATCACGATCGTGAGACTACATCGCATAGTTTCTCATGAATTATCAAACAAACATTTTGGTTTCTTTTATAGCATAATCACCTCCATTAAAAATTTGATTTTAATTATTTGGGTATAATGTAAACTCACATATGGTAAAGTTTACCAAAATCATATAATGTTATTTACTAAAATGCTTTTACAATTTGAGAATAATAAATAAATACATGATTATTAAGAACCAACATTATTATGCACACTCTCCCTCAATGGAAAATTTGAGAGGCCCAAAATTGTAAAAAACTTGGTAACACCAAGTGATTCTATGAAGATATTTGTTACTTGTTAATACATAGGAAGAAATTAGATATCAATATCACATGCACATGAAATTCAATATGCTTAGTTATTTAGTGTTGCACTATATTTTTTGTCAAAGTTATATAACTTTTATTATCACCGAGAAGGGTGGTATTGTGAGAAACATCCAAATAGATTTATTCTAACAACCACATGACTTATTTAGAATATTTCATGGCACTTATAACTCTACTTCTATATATGAGATATAAATAGTGGTTTAATTTTTTTTATCAAAGTGATAGCACTTGCACTAAACTTTAATACATATCTAGAATTAGATTTTTGATCTATAATATCACCATCATGGTCAACATCATAACAACCATATAAATTAGCATTATCAATGGAAGAATAATATAAACCAAAATATATAGTTCCTTTGATATATATATATATATATATATATATATATATATATATATATATATATATATATATATATATATATATATATATATATATATATATATATATATATATAAAGTATTTATTTTGATAATTTACAATTATCTACGTATCCATCCCATATGAATATGCTAAAAAAACCTACATCAAATAAAATATTTGGCCTAGTAATGATTAGATAAATCAAACTAACAACTATTTGTCTATACAGAGTGGGGTTAGTTTTATCACAAATAAGTTTTAAATCAAGAATAAAACCAAATTCAATAAGAGTATATGTAGGATTATAATCAAGCATATTAAATTTAACAAGAAGGTTATGTGCATACTGAGATTGAGATACAATAATCAAATTGTTATCATGAAATATAACTATTCTTAAAAAATGATTAAGAATACCTAGATCAGTCATTTCAAAAGATTGATATAGTTTATATTTATATTTAATCACTAAAATAATTTGATTAATAGTAATAAGAATATCATCAACATATAATACTATTAATATATAATGACTATTTTTAACTTTGACAAAGAGATACTATTAAAATAATAACTACATAAACCAAATTATTTTAAATAGCTAGTGATTTTAAAATACCAAGCTCAAGGAGCTTGTTTTAATCCATAAAGATATTTATTGAACTTCTAAGCATAATGTTATTTTTTAATTTAATCAAGATATTTAGGTTGATTCATGTGGACTTCTTCTTCTATATCATCATTTAGGAAGGCATTTTTAATATCTATTTGGTTAAAATCCAACCACTATGAGTTGCAAGGGTAATAATCAATCTAATAGTACTTATTTTTGATATAGGAGAATTTTTTTTAACATATTCAATCCAAAGGTTTTGAGTGAAATAGAAAAACTAATATAGCTTTGAATTTTTCAATTTTACCAATTGAATTATATTTTATTTTGTAAATCGATCTATAATCAATAATATGCCTTTTAGGTGAAAGTGGGACAAGATCGCAAGCATGATTTTTAATTAGGGATTTATATTCAGCTTGTATAACAAATTTTCATTTGTCATCTTGACTAGATTCCTCAACATATTGAGGTTAACATTCATACAAATCTATTAGAGTATGATAGGTGTTTTGAATATTATTTAGTTAATTAATATTATCAAGATTAAATGATTGAATTAGGTATTTATCCCATTTAGGTATTTTAATTTTAATACTAAGTGGGGAAGGTTCCCTTTCAGACTCTAAGTTATCCATAATTGAATCAATTTTATCTAAGTCATATATATATATATATATATATATATATATATATATATATATATATATATATATATATATATCTGTGTGTGTGTGTAGAGCTTATACTAAAAAAATTCATCTTTATACATCTTTATAGATGTGTTATAATAATAAACTAAGTGTTTCTCACCTTAGGATATTTGGTAGTCCTAATTTCATCTTTATTCCTAAAATAAAATGAAATAAACTTGATCATACTTCTTATTCTTACATTTTCATAGGCTATAGAAAAAAACTAAAGGATTAAGAGTTTATGATCCATCCAAATGAAAAATAATTTAGAATCTGAATGTAAGAATAAGAAGTAAGATCAAGTTTACTTCATTTTACTTTAGGAATAAAGATGAAATTAGGACTACCAAATATCCTAAGGTGAGAAACACTCAGTTTATTATTATACCACATCTATAAAGATGTATAAATATGAATTTTTTTAGTATAAACTCTATTTATAATGTCCACATAAGTAACTATGGATTTAGCCCATAAGAATTTAGGAACATTTCAAGGATGGTTTGGTTTTTCCTTCCAGTAATTCCATTTTATTGTGGGGAATAGGGAGTTGTTAACTCTCTTTAATTATAAAAATTAATGCAAAAAGAATAAAATTATATACTAATGTATTCACCACTATACTTAGTGCTTAATATTTTAATCAAAAAATTAGAATAATATTCAACTATAGATTTAAATTATTTGAACTTAGATAACACATCAAATTTCTTCTTAATATAATAAGAACATATCATCCTAGAGTATTAATTAATGAAAGTGATAATGTGTAACAAACCATAAGATAATAAACTTATATATGTCTTTTAACATCACTATGAATAAGCTTTAAGGGACAAAAGGAGCTAGCATCATGATTTTTATGAAAGGTTTAGTGTGTTGCTTACCATGTAAGTAGCCTTCACACTTTTCATGATGAGAAGAAATAGAAAGAATACTAACCATAAAATAATGATGAGACATATCATATAAACTTAAAAATTTAACATGACCTATTTTTTCATTCCATAATTGAGATTTGTTTCTATCAGAATGGATGCCAAGATCTATGGATCAAGAAAAAGCACAAGTTTGTGAAAGGCATGAGTCAAGCCTGTACACAACACTATAGCTATAAGAAAATGAAATCACATACACAACAATATTTCATAAACAAGAGAAGAGTCAAAACTAATATTTCATTGAATAATAGCACACCAAAAGAGATGTATAAATAAGAGTACATGAGTAACCCCCCTAAGAAAGGTATTTAGAGAGTCAATAATAGAAGAGTAATTCTCATACCTCAAATATTAAATCAAGGGAGTTACTTCCTATTCATTTGATCAAAATTTAACACCAAATGCACCTAAACAAGCTTAACCACAAAAGTAGGAAAACTCCAAGTGAGGAAAAAAATCTCATAATAAATAAATATGGGATAAAATAAAACCTATATTCTAACACCCCCCTGAGCACAACTTAGATGGGTAATGTAAAAAATGGGTCCCAAAAATTAGGTATGATAAGGTACCCAATACGAATTAATCTCTCATAAAGTAAATAAAATTAGAAAACCCATAGTAATAACTCCCCCCCCAAAAAAAAAGAGAGACATAGAAGAAATGAAGAGGGTAAAATACCCCCTAAAGATGATGTTATTGCTGATGTAGACCACACCCCAAGAAGAAATCATAGATGAATGAACTTTCTCTCAATGAAGTGTTTGGTAAATATATTTTCCACCTAATCTAAAGACTGGAAAAATCTCAAGGTGATGACCTAATCATGAATAAGCTCCTAGATAAAATACATATGAATCTCAATGTGTTTGGTCCATTAGTGCTAAACTAGATTCTTGCATATTTGTATAATACTCTGGTTGTCATAATAGATTATGATGATGATGGCATGCTTTAACAGAATGCCAAACTTAGATAAAACCCCTTGAAGCAAAATAACCTCAGTTATTATGTTAATAGCTCCCCTGTACTTTACCTCTATGGACTATATAAAAATAACATTTTGAATTTTTATAGACAAACTGATAGGACTAAAATCCAAATAAAAACTATAACCTGAAGTAGACTTATGATTTTGAGTATCATCAAACTAATCTAAATCTAAAAAACTAACTAAATCAACCTATATTCCAAATCCATAATGAATCTTGAACCTATAAGAGCCCTAAATTAGTGTACAACCCTATTAGTTGTTTTTTATTGCAACTAATGGGCTTCTTACATGAATATGGATATAAGTCCTATTGCATATGAAATATTAGGCCTGGTATGAGTCAAATAAATAAGGCTATCAAAAATCTATGTATACTAAGTGCCATCGACCAAAGGTGTAAAAAAATCAACCTAAAAATTGACTCTTGGTAGAAAGGAATTTAGAGATGGCTTATAATGAACCATGTGAAACTGAGCCAAAATATCAAGAGCATACTTGGGCTATGTAAGTAAAATCCCTAAATCAAACTATGAAATATAAATTCCAAGAAAGTAATGCAAAATACCTAAGCCTTTCATGTCAAAATTATCCTTTAGAGATATCTTCAACAATGTAATAGATGATGAGGAACTCTTAATGATAAAAAAATCATCAATATAAAGGACTAGTACTAGTAAAGAATCATCCTACTACAAGAAGTATACATTGGGGTGTGAATGACAACTAGTGAAGCCTGAAGTAAGGAGGAAGGAATCCATCTTGGTGTACTAAGCCCAAGGGGCATGCTTGATAACATAGATGGATATAGTAAGTATACAAACTAAGGATAAATGTTAAACAAACCTAGGTGGATGCTCCATGTAGATATCCTCCTCTAGGTCTTTATGAAGAAAGGCACTCTTCACATACATATATTGTACATCCCAACCATGTGTTATAATTATATATAGTGTTATTAAAATCAAATTCATATTTTAAATAAGTGAAAAGGTATGTGAGTAGTCAATGTTGGCTACCTATGAAAAAACCTTGGTGAACAATCATGTCTTGTACATATCAACTTACCCATCTACTATAAATTTGGTCTAATATATCTACCTACATCAAACCATGTTCCTTTCCTTAGGAAGTGAACTCAAATCCCAAGTGTGATTTTTGATTAAGGAATAATATTCTTCCTACATAGCAATATCCCGCTTAGGTATTTCTGAAGCCTCCTAGAATGTTTTTAGATCTAAAATTGAAGAAAATAAATTATGTGGACCACTTTGATAATCTAATTAAGTACATATATCATCTATTAGATCCCCTCCGAAGTTCCTACACTCTAAAGTGTTTGGATGGCCTAAAGAGGCCTAGATGTGGGTGAGTTGGGTGTTGACTCCTCATCCTCTAAAACATGAATAGAGGTGGATATATATGAATCCCCATCACTATTATTTCTATCAAAGATAAAATATTAAGAATAATAAGACCATATCTTAGTAACCTTCTCTAGATGATCCGATTCAAAAGAATCATCAAGTCTAAGTAAATCCAATGAAGGATAATAAGTGTGAAGTGTTGAGTCATTAGGACTCTCTTAAAAATGAACACTTATCTCTATGAAAAACTCATGCATAGTTGGATGTAGAATGTGGTACCCCTTGACATCACTACATAACCTACAAATATGTAAGGCTTGGACTAAGGTTCCATAGCTTTACATTGCTTCTCCAATATACATGCCATAACTATAGATATAAAAAACCTAAAGTTCTCAACCTTAGGTTTCCTTTCGTTCCAAGTTTCAAAGGGTGTTATGACTTTCAAATATTTATGAGGAACCCTATTATAAATATAAAAAACATAATTAATGGATTCAATCCAATACTAAGGTGTCAAGAACTTAGAGTGAATCATATAGCTATCCATCTATTTCAAGGATCTATTCTTTAATTATACAACTCTATTCTATGAAGGAATGTAATTAAATGTATATTATAAATCAATCCCCTTTATGGTGCAAAATGCTCAAATTTATTGTTGACATATTCACATCCATTGTCAATATAAAGAATCTTAATGGATTTCTCATATTGTTTCTCAACAAGTGCTTGATGTCTTGAAAACATTCAAACACTTTAGAAATTTACTTAATAAAGTAGACCCATGTATATATTGAGAAATCATCAATGAAAGTGAGAATGCACTTATCCATTATAAAATATAAATTAGGAAAAGCTCCATATACATCACTATGTATTAACTCCAATGCTTATCAAGCCCTCCAAGATTTTCCTTTATCAAATTTTTCTTTAGGATGTTTTCTTAGAGATAAACCCTCACAAATTCCCTTAGAGAATTGGACTCAATTCAAGCCTATGACCATGTCATTTTTTGTAAGTTATTCAAGGTAGCAGTAGTTAAGGTGGCTAAATGCCTCATTCCATAATTTGTTAACTCCATCTAAATTAGTAATGTAGTCAAAGAAGAATATGGTGTAAAATGTGAAGTGTATAACCTAGCTTAGTAATCTACCCTACCCACTACCCTTATAGAATCACTATATATCTCCATGATGATAACTAAATCTGGTAAAACATCAACCCTCATGCCTTTGATGATATGAGTGATTTGATACATGATAGGAGATTGTTTAAAATGGAAGGGACACTTAAAACATTATTGAATGTTCCTCCTTCCATTTCAATAAACCCTCTCCCTATAAATGGTACACAAGTTTCATCACCCAAATTGATATAAGACATGCTACAAGGCTTTAAGGAAGAAAACTAAACAAGTAAAGATCCCATGTGGTGAGAATCACCAAAGTTAATAACCCATGAATATGTTGAATATGAAACTAATACTAGATCCTTTCCCTTTTATTTATATTTCCCCTTGCCCTTTACCTTAGTAAAATATTGGTTTGATGAATTTTTATTAATAGACTCAAGAATACCTATGTTGTTCTTCTCTAGGAGATGAGTTAGATGATCTATGTGCATCTTCATGCACTTGTGTTCATCATGTCCATTTTTATTATAGTAGGCACACTTAACCTTATCTTTCTTAGGTTTGTCATTAGAAGAGGAAGATTTTATGTTGGTTTTGGTAGAGATTGATTCTTTCTTCTTATCTTGATCCTCACTCTTCTTATTCTTCTCTTTACTTAAAGTATTTGCATTCCCATTCCTAGCATTTAAGGATTGAGGTTTTTTGGACTTCACTGTGCCCATCTAGATCAACTTATCTTAATATGTGGTTAAGTTGTCAATAAAAGTATCTAAAGAGGGAATTTTCCATGTAGTGCCCAAAACACTTTTAATGGCATGGAAATTAGAGACAAATACTAAATGGTCAGGACCTATTTTAGATAGTATAGAAATAATAAGTTAGTCATTTTCTTTCTTTATCCCATATTGTTTCAGTTGCAATCTCAAAGACTTAAACTTAGTGAAGAAATCATGAAGGGTATTAAATTTTCAAGGACTTAGGATAATGATTTCATTCTCAATATCATGACCTCTCATCACATCTTACTCCCCAAATGGATTACCTATAATGGTCCATACATCATGGGGTGATTTGGTAGGGTCTAAGTTAAATAAGAGATCATGTGCTACATAAATACATAATAGCCCATATGCTTCATCACTGTAGTTATACCACTTAAATTTATATTAATTTGTGTTGGGTTTAGTTTCATCACCCATGGTTATCCTATATAAATCCATACTCGTTAGAATGATTAACATCTTGATTTTTCATTTGTTATAGTTAAAGAGAGTTAGTGGTTTAATTAAACTTTAATCCATTTTAGTGGTGATATGAGTTATAATAGTGGTACAAGTTAAAGTTGTTTTAGAAATTAAAGTGTAAGAAGAATGCAAATAGTAATACAAAAAAGCAATGTACACCCCCTAAACTATGAAATGGTGAACCCCCCATAAATATTAAAAATGCATGCTCAAAAGACATCATACTTAGTTGATAGTGTGTCTTGAGTAATCATATTAATGAGTTAAAAGATGAGATTTTACAAAAAAAATTAGGACATCAAATGCATTAGAGAAAGTATGTACAATGTGATAAAGTTAAAAAATGAATAACACTTTGTTTTTAAATATTGCCCACAATATATTATTTTATAAAAAATATCCACTAACAATGCTAAACCTAGCCAATATTATTATGCATTATTTGTGCATTAAAATAAAATTATCCTATTTGACCTTGTTTTAAATCAAACTTATATAAAAATTAATATGCTAAAAAAATTAGGGCAAATTTGAATAGACTTGGCTTGTTTTGGATGAAACTTTCAAGCCTTTAAAACTGTAGGAGTCTTTTTGTTGTTTTTTACTACCTTATTGTGTCAATTTTGACATAGAGGCTACATGGAAAGGTAATTATAACTATTCAAAAATGAGAGTAGACTTAATAGGTGAAAATTATATAATCAAGGCTCATCTGAAAAAAATATAAAACTAGGGTCAAATATGTAGAACTAGTTGAGGTTGATCACAGGCTAATACAAAATAAATGAGACCAAACCTAGGCTTATATGGAGGCATGAAAGATTTTTTGTATAAAAATTCACTAAATAATGTAGAACACATAGTCACAAAGAAACCATAGAAACTATGGCAATGGCTTCCAATGAACTAGTTATACAAAAAAATGAATCGACCAAAGATGAAAAACTCCAACAAATGGATTGTGAAAACTAGCTTTTATTTACAAATAATAAATCTCATGATTTTAAATAAAACTAACAAAAATATAAAACCATATAATCGAATACCAAAGTTTCTTTGATACCATATCAAAGTGGATGCCAAGATCTCTGGATTAAATGAATGCACATATTTGTGATAGGCATGAGTCTAGCATGTACACAACACAATAGCTATAAAAAAATGAAATCACACACATGAGAATATTACATAAACAAGATAAGATCCAAAACCAATATTTCATTGAATAATAAATTACCAATATATATGTATAAATATGATTACATGATTAACTCCTCGAAGAAAGTCATCAGAGAACCAATAATAGAAGAGTAACTCTCATACCCAAAATAGTTAGTCAAGGGAGTTACTTCTTTTTCATCTGGTCAAAATGTAACTCCAAGTACATATAAGCAAGATTATCCACAAAAGTAGGAAAAATCAAAGTAATGGAAAAATCCCATAATAGATAAATATGCAAAAAAAGAAACCCCCTACTCTAAACGTTTCTAATTTGTGATAAAATATAACATATAGAAGAAATAGAAAACATATATAATCTATTATTTTAAATTCCTTTAGAAATCATAGAACCAAATTTATTATTAATACACAATTTATCCTTAATTAAAGTTACTATGAAATTATAATTTTTAAGTTAAGAATAATATAACATATTTTTCTTAAGTTTAAGAATGTAGAAAACATCATTTAAGAATACATTTGCACATTTAACTTTTACTTTTTTAGTATCTTCTAGAAATGAATTATCACTTACATAAATCCTTTTAGATATTTACGTTTAGTGTTAGATAAATTATTTTCAAAAAAATTCATGTAATGTGATGCACCACTATTTAATATCCATTCATTGTTATTAGAATCAAATAAGGTATCATATATCCAATAGTGTTAGCATTTTATTCCTGATTGTTGTTTTGATTTTAGTTTGATTTTTATGTTGATCCTAATTAGAGCCTTCCTTCCCATTGTTATTTTTAGAGGCTTTTTATTATATATGTTCTTATATTTTTAATATTCTTCCCTTTTATGTCTAAATTTAACACAGATTACAATTTTCATTGAATTTTACTTTGTAATTCTTATTACCAAATTTCTTATTCCATCTTTGTCATTGGTAGGTGTAGGTTTAGTTTTATGGTTTCCAATGTTTTCATAAAAAATATTAATTTTGAGAAGTTGTTGAGTGTTATTTTATTTAGAATCAAAATTTTATGTCATTTGTTCTTCTTAGATAAGAAGAGTAGACAGTGTAGTGAAGTTAGGAATGTCTTGTTTTATTTGGTATTTAGAATAAGAATAGAAATGAAATTATAAAACTTTTCATGAATGTTTAGTGGAATAATAAAGTAAAAAAGATGATCTTGAATAATATTACAATTAAATACATCTAATTGATATTTAACATTTTTTTATTTTTTAAATAAATTTAACTATATTTTCATCACCTTTCATTTGAGTAGTATTAAGATCAAGTATAAGTTTAATGATTTTTGATATACAAGTGCCCTCATGCATAGATTAAATTAGTTTCTAGGCATTATTAGGTGATTCCTAATTGATGATATGAAGTAGGAATTCATCTTTTACACTCCTTAAAATTATTTACATCACTTCTTTTGATTTTTTTAAAAATTCATTGGTATGTTTAGTCATGACATGTCTCCCAGATAGGGGCTCTTCAATATCAAAAACAATGTTTCAAAGTTTTTACATCATAATTTTAAATTTAATACAGATTTTAAAAATGTTATAGTTTGACCCATTTATCATTTTTAGCTTATCTAGTAAAAAATTGGGAGAAGCCATAACTTCCCTTTAAATTTTGACATATTCTAGATTTTGTTTTCAATTAAAAAACACTAAAAATAGTTTTTTTTTAAAATGAAAATTTTAAGTAGTTTTATAATTTATTTTTTTAATAAAACATAAATTTTAGTTTTTAAATAATAATAACAAATTAATTTTATGCAAAACAATTTTTAAAAATGAAAAAAAAAATGCTACAATGTGCTTTTTTTTTTTTTTGAAACCTAGGGTCTAGAGTAAGGGAAAAATCCAATCAAGTATAGTAAAAATATAGGGTTTGCAATTTAATCAAATTAATTACATATAGAAATAAATAAGCTTATCTATAAAAATAGGCTAAAATAAATGATTTAGTGGTTGAAAACTACTACATGAGACTGAGAAGATGTCAAGAACCTAGATCTAGATTTCATTCAATGAAAGGATAGTAGCACCAAAATGGGACACCCTAGGGTCTAGTATTATAGTCCTTTTATATTTCTATTGTCCTAAAGAATTATGTTTTTTGGGTTTTAACTATTGTCTCTATGTGATCTTATATATGAAAAACTAGATGTTGAATGTTGATAGACATTGTTGTAGATCTATTTCAATCTTAAAAGCCCTATGTCTGTCTACACACTTGAAAAATAAATACATCAAAATCATTAAGGTAAAAATTGGGTTAGGGGAAGTAAGATCACATGATCTAAAACCCTTACTATCTTGATCATTGCCTACATTAACCCACAATCAAGGGTCTCAAATCAAATATGATTCTCCCTTAGGGAACATGCATAATCAATGCAAATAGTAGATGCAAGAATGAACTTTCACCTAGGCCCTTCCTTGATCAAGCATGTAAATCTATGTGTGATGTAAAATGTTGAGGTATACTATTGACTGATTTTTAATTATGTACTATGCCAAAGTAGTAAGTGCTATATATAAAATGCCTTGTAAAATCCTTTATATAGGAGATCATTTATTTTGAATTTAGGAGATTTATTTGCATTTGGCCAACATTAGGAGGAGAAAAAAAACTTAAGTATAAAGCTAAGAAGATTTTAGGACTCATTGAGTAAAAATGGCCATTGGGACTCAAAATGCCATTAGATAGGAATGCTAGAATGGACACCCTAGGGTCTAGTGCTATAGTCTAATTCTAGCACTTCTATCCTATAGGATTGAGACCTAGGGGGATGGAATTGGCACAGAAAATCTAACCTAGCTAAGGTGAAATGAATATTTGAAAAGCTCAGGATGATTGGGAATAAGCAAAAACATGTCTAAAGCATGAAAGGAGACTAGGATGAGTAAAATAAAGGACATAGCTAATGTGAACAAGGTTGAATTTTCTAATTGGAGTCTCCTAAGAAAGGACTATTAAAACACATGATATGGGTGGTTGCTTCACCCATTTAGGGTGTATACATTTTCCCCCCTTTTATTCTAATGGTGTAATGTAATGAAGTACTAGAGTAAATTAAAGAAGAAATGAATGTGTACCTGAACCTACCTATATAGATATAAATGTACTATAAAGGGTCTAACTCATTTCCTAGCTAGGGAAGTGGATGGAGAGCCAAATAGTGCTTGGAGAAATAAATAATCCCTAAAATGGATTCCCCCTATACTGAATTTGAAAGTAGATTCCATGTAACATAGAGAAGGAGGGCAATGCTTGTCCCCTATCCTGAATCTGGCTAAAAATGAGGAATGCTCAGAGGCCCAAAATTAATGTCTATCCTCTGTCCCACATTAAATCATGTAATCTAGAATGTTTGTATATAAACTATATTCTATGAAGAGTAAAATCTATCATACCCCCACTCTGAATATCTAAACTAGAACTAATAAATTATTGGAGGTCTAAAACCAATGTCTATCCTCTATCATACACAAACTCAAATAGTATATATTTGGGTAATACATTGGACCAACCGCTACAAATTGTCGTACAATCCAACTTGGTGATAAACTAGGTACAAATGGGTGTAATCTAAAACTATGGTCAGTGTGTAAGAAGAGAATGGCATGTCTTTCCATTTCATCTGTATAATCATGGATGATGAAGAACATAAACATTTATGCCATGCCCCTAGTCTAGTATGTGAGTGATGCATATGTATAATCTAGTAATCTATATAACCACATATTATATGGTGTATCATGTCATTTTGTATGTGAAAATTTGGAGATTAAAACACTATGCTCTACACTATGCCTATAATCTATTATCTAGTATTATAACTATGTCATGCTATATGAAGCTTTATGTGTGAGATGTGTAGTGATGTACATGCCCGTAAATCTAGTATCTAAGTCTAAATTTGTACCAAATTCACTATGAGTCCATATAATCTGAACCATTATATTTGAATAGTCTATGTATCTATAAACTGAAGGTATATCCCTGTAAATATCTTGAGTAATGCTGAGTGACCCATGTAATATGAATCATTATAATTTTTTATTGATATAAGTTGAATTTGAATACAAGAGGTGTAAGAACCATGGTGCATCCACTTATGAGAGTAGATGGGTATGTTAGGTAAGTGTAAGAATATAAATAGTAGGAATGATTCCCATTTTTAGGGAGAGGGTTGAAACTTGTGATAGAGGAGGTTGAGCCAAAAGTGGTGAGTAGTCGTGTAATGATAAAAACAAGGTCGATATAGTTTTAATTGATTGAGAAGTTATTTGATTGATTAGACTAAGTTATTTGAAATTGGAATAAGTTTTTGATTGGTGGTGATCAAGGTGTGTGTCTAGGTATAAAAAGGTATAGGGATGTGTGTGCCATATTATTTAGATGAGGTAGTAATAGAGAAAATATTATGTGATGTTGAAGGTACCATTGTCACAATTTTGTATAAGAAAATGGTTTACAAAATAGAGTTATGGGGTTCTAGTTATGGGAAAAATGGTATTTTTATTTGAATGAAAAGTTTATTTGGTATAGGAAAATTGGATTGATTCTTGATTTATTTGTGTATTGACTAGGTTGAGATCTTGAGCTCTAGAGTGTGAGATATGCCATGGATATGAGCACCTATTGTGACCCAGTTTGAGTAGTTGACAACATAATTTGAGGTTGGTGGTGATGTTATCCTAGTGAGTAAACTTAATGCCTAATTTTTGTTTATTTTGAACCCTATTTTGGTAATTTTTGAGCTATTTTAAATGGCATAAGACATTTTTCACTAGTTTCAATGCTCCTATCTAGGAGTCAGTGCTCCTATCTAATGTTGTTATCCTATACCCAAAATTGTTATACTGGAGGCTTGATTTTTTGAGATGTTACTTGGTTAGTTGTTGTTTTTACTTGGCTAGTGATTTGGCATTATGGAGTAATATATATGTTATTTATAGTGTTTTCAAGGTGAGGTGTGGATGAGAGAGTTTTACAAGGCCTAGGTTATGGAGACATTATGATTGTTACCATTTTCTATTAATGAGAGAGTTATAATGGATAGGGTAGGTTTGGGTCATGTGTGTGACTTAGGCATAGTATAGTGGGATAGGTATCTGATTACTACCTTATGTGAGAGATGAAATGTAGATATATGTAATTTATATCTTCCTATTGGGGAGATTACTATGACTTTAGAGGATGTGTATCACATTTTTCATTTTTTAGTTAGTGGATGGTGGGTGACATTGTAGGATGACATGGGTGATGATGTTATGGATCATGTATCCTTATATTTTTCTAATGTAACTTTAGGTAAACATTAGAAAGGTAGTGATAGTGATGTGTTATTGTTAGTTGTAGTATATTATAGTTTTTTATGCCTAAAAAAGTGGCTAGTCATTTTGTTGGCCTCATGTGCTATTGTGGATGGGAGTAAAGTGTCAATTGCATATAGGATGCATATGATTATGCATAGTGTAGAGGTATATGGAACTATGTTCTCATCGGGTACGACTATGCTTTCCCACCTATATAAGGATCTTTAAAAGTTCACATAAGAGTCATTTAGTGGTGGTGTGAGTGCAACTACTTTATTGCAATATTGGGATTATGAGAACATATTAGTTGTGTGACCAATTGGATTATATAGGCTAGAGTAGGCACCTTAATGGAAATTTGGGGAGTGGTGGATGAGTACATTGGTTATCTAATATCCTGGGATAGATTATTATAGATGAGTTTTAGATATATTGGTGGATTATGATATCATATGGAGGCCCTTTAAGGATTTCCTAAGTAGGCTAAGGATGGAGTGTAGTTGCAGTATATGAGGGTCCATGGTTCGATACATGACCACTGGGTTAGAGTGTATGAGCACATGAATAGATAGTTTAGGGTACCATAAGATGTGCCCCTAGTAGCATGGATATGGGTGAGGAGTGCATAGGTACCAATGAGGGTAAGAGCTCATGTGAGGCCTACTAAGGTTGAGTTAGCACTATTACCTTTGAATGTGAAATATATGGCTATGGATATTCCTAATGTAGATGATGTTGGATATATACAGACATATAATACATGGTGGGCTAGACATTAGTGGGATCCATTGTATCTTGTTGATAGAGGGGATGCTCATGAGTTTGAGGATCCTATGCCAATCTAGATGATGGGAGATAAACAATATTTATACTTGAATTAAGTATAATTTTGTGTTTGGGAGTTTGAATTTAAATTATATAAATAACATAGTGTCATAATTTATGTGCAGGTGGAGTGGGAGGTACTCAATATCAATCACAAGCTAGGGTAAGAAGTGGAGATGATGAGTACTGGGAGACCATCATGGAGTCAACACTCTAAGAGATTACATGGCATGTAATTGATGACATAGTGGAAGAGGGTTTGATAAAGTGAGAGATAGTTATAGCTATTTTTCATGCTCATTTGTTTGATAGAGATATGATAATGATCATTGCATATATTAGAGTAGTGGAAGAGAGAAATGAGTTGAGGGCTAAGATAGATAGGCATAAGATGCCTCCACCTAATTTTGGATTAGTGAATATGAGGTTTATGGATGAGTACATAGACCTTCAAATGTGGTATGCTAACTTGTGTGAGGGGAATGGTTAGATATTGGAGTAAGAGAGTCATTATAAGAGGCATTTAGGAGCTCAAGGAAGTGTGGGGTCATTGATTGTTAGGTTGGATTATGGGACTAGTATTAGAGGAGAGAGTGAGAGTGAGAGTGATGGATTGACACACATTCATGATTGAATGTATTTGATGTCATGTATATGTTTTGAAAACTTTGTTACATATACATAGATACTGGTTTAAAATTGAATCATGTGTATTATGTTATGGATTTTAGAATAATTGGTATATTAATATGATAATGGTTTATTAAAAATAGTTGATTTGGTATTGATTTTGAGGCTGCATATGTTTTAGTAAAATGGTATTTGGGATATGTGATTTTGATTGTTGTTGATATGTTCAAGTGTGATGTTAGGTTTTATTTACAATCATATGTGAGTAAAAAATTTGTTGGTTTTGTAATTGGTAAATTAATTTGATAAAGTGAACTAATTTAATCTTAGTAAAATAGGATATTGGTAAGGTCAAGAGTTGGATAATTTGGTTTAGCTGGGGATGGTTATTCAAAACTAGGAATGTTATTTGTTAATAGAAGGGGATGTAAGAGAGCACTATGTGCTCAATTCCTTGAGAGTGGCTCAAGAATACAAAGGATAAACATTTGGCTCCATCATTTCCTACTAAGTGAAGCTATATAATCATGCATGTGCTAATCAATGTTTGGACTATGTGTCCAATCCCTCTAAGTAGGTGGCTCAATAATACAAAGGTTAGCCCTTTAGATCCATCATTACCCTATGAAGTGAAGTTATGAATTGATGTTGGTATGAAAGTGTGTTATATCACTATATAAACCCTGATAGCCAATTGAATAATTGCCCATACTACTCATATTGTGTTGAAACATACATTGTATTTGATACTATTTATTATGCACTAACTATAGCTTTGCATGGATACTCTACCAAATGTAACCTTATTAGATGTGCAACTAAAGTTGTGTGTTGTGAAGAAACATCATATATTCATAATCATAATGGATTATTAAATGGAATAATACCTTGTGGCCTCTATTGTGATGCACAAAACTGAGTGATAGATCGAGATGGAGCTAAATCCTATGATGGTGTCTCATCTAATCTGAATCATGTTAGCTTTCTACATGAAATGGGTCCCCAAAATATTAACCATAATGAATATCTCTATGGAGGAATACTATATGATGTGGGTTCATCTAATCCTAACTATAGTTGATTGATACGTGAGATAGGACCTAAAAAAATCATTCATAGTGAATATCTTTCTAGAATGATACTCTATTATGGTACCTATGATTGTGCTAGATATGTATATGGAAATTCATTATGTACTCCTCAGACTATAGTATTATATATAGGTTTCTATCACTGTACTAGTTTCCAAACCTTCTAAATAGGTGGAATAGGATATCTCCCATGAGGCTTTATCCTAGAAGCTGAATTACTCTCACGATGAGTAACCAATGATACTAGTGAAGGAATGTCCTGGGATAACTCAGTCATGGAGTAATGAGGTTTATGAATCCATAATGGAGGAGAACTCAGTGCCCCTATGTGAATGGTATGATTACATTATCAACACATCTATTAATTCAATCCCTAAGTCCATAACAATAATTATCTCTATGTCCATAGATACAATGATAGTTATAAAAGGGTTGACATGTCTATCTATGTAAGAGATGTGGATTTCATTGATGAGTAGAAGGTAATGTGATTAATCTCCTATTTAGTAGTATTGATAATATGACACATGGGTTATCTTTCTTTTAATCAAATTATAGTGGTGCCTTGCTACTTTTCTCTATAGTGCATACTATAGGTTGTACTCCAGAAACTAGCTCTTTGTTCTTAACTAGTTACTTTTTTGGTTGAGGTCTCTTATCTTTTTTAGGACTTGGTAGATGTTGTGTGCTAGGAGTTGTATATGGAGGAACTGATATGAAATATAGATTAATTTGATCAACTTAATCTACCTCAATCAATCCCATTTTTTTTTCCAAGGCTAGAACTTTATAACATAAGTGCTTGAAAGAGGACTCTATCTGATATAATAGATACTCAAGGAGAGGTTAATAAATCCCCTTAATAAAGATATGTTAAATTTATAAATATACTAGTTTATAGATCAATATTAACATGTGAGTCTTGAATTGTAAGATATAATCACTAATTGGATCTGAATTATTCTGATGTAATGTGGCAAGTTTCTCATATGTAACACAAGGGTCCGTGTTTGCTATGTAATATTTGAGAAATATATCCTCTAAGTTATCATATGTGTGAAAGAAACTAATAGGGAGTAGATAAAAGAACTAATTATATGCCTCCCCCACTAATGTATGTTGAAATTATTTGAGTATAATCAAAGGACACGAATGAGATGACAAAGCCTTTTGAAAGGCTTGAAGGTGTATGAATGGATCTCTAGTTTCATCAAAGTGAGGCAATGATGGTGTCTAAAAATGCTTAGGTAATGAAGATTTTACAAATTTCTTCAAAAGAGGGTTACCGTGTAAATAATTGACATCCATCCAAGACTTATAATCCTTTTTTTCCAAGGTAAAGAGATGTACTTGGTGTTGTAATTCACCAACTGCATACATCAAAGATATAATCTCCTGGGATGGTATATTAGTATATTTAAGTGGTTCATTTAAACATTGAATTTGATCATATAGTTTATACATGAGAATGTTACATTTACCAATTTAATCATAAAGAGGAGGTGTGTTCACTTGAATATTTGGAGTAATGGTAACTTGGACCTTATTAGAGGGATGTGGGCTACCATTCTATTTAGGTGAAGAGTGAGAAATTGGTTCTATTGTAGTAGGGGGTGGCTTGGGAGATTCATTTGTATCTTTATGTTTTAGTGGATAATATTCTAGTTGAGTTGAATATGTGATGTTATCATTGATATGTGCATTATTTGAAATAGAATCATGCATAAAAGTAGAAACAATAATTTGTAGTTCATTATGTTTGAGAGGAGTGAGAGAAGAGTTAGAAACATGAGATGCATTTTATTCTTCACTATGTAAATAATAATCATCATTATTCTATGCATTATCATTTTCAAAATATTGTTCATAGTCCGTCTCATTTTAATATTCATTTTCATATTCACTATAATACTCATTATCACTTCTATTGTAACTAGGGAGAGGTGTCAGAGAAGAATTTAATTCTTTTCTAATTTTCAATAATTTATCATGTGAAATTGGAATATTATGTGCATCTATGTTATCCATGGATAGAGTGTATTCATTATTTTCATTCACAATATGAGAAGTAAGAGTAAGAGAGTTATCATTTAGACATTCTTTTGACAAATTAGAGTTAGGAATATGATATGTATCATTTGAACTATGCATTGGAAATTTGATTTTATTGCATTTATATTGTTATATTTTGAACATAGAAGTAGCAAAAGAGAGAAAGAGATTAGGTTCACTTGGAATTGCATGACTAATTAGTTTATTTGGTGCATTGTGCATAGGAGAATGAGGTGAAAAGTATCTTTCCCATTTATAAAATTTATTTTCTTTAGAAGAGGGAATAAAAAAGATAGGTTTGAGAGAAGAAGATGCATCTACTTTTTTTTTCACTATCACTTTAACATGTATACATATCAAGCCTCATATGACAAGAGATAATCAATAAACTAGTTCATGTCAAGCCTCATATTATAATCAATAAACTAGGTCATATTAGAACTGAAAATGTTTTATATGTAGAAGGTTTGAAACACAATCTTCTAAGTGTTATCAAAATGTGTAAGCAAGGAAATGTTCTAAATTTTCATGATAAAGGGTGTGAAGTGAGAATAGCTAAGTCTAGAAAATTAGTTGTAAATATTCACAAGGTAGATAACAAATTGTATGTTTTCCATGAATCCAAAAGGTATGAGTGTTTTATTAATCAATTATAGGTATAGATGGATCATACCATTTTGGACCTGTTTGATATGTAATTTAGATACATATTAAAATAATTTTCTTTAGAAGAGGGAATAAAAAAGATAGGTTTGAGAGAAGAAGATGCATCTACTTTTTTTTCACTATCACTTTAACATGTATACATATCAAGCTTCATATGATAAGAGATAATCAATAAACTAGGTCATGTTATCAAGCCTCATATTATAATCAATAAACTAGGTCATATTAGAACTGAAAATGTTTTATATGTAGAAGGTTTGAAACACAATCTTCGAAGTGTTATCAAAATGTGTAAGCAAGGAAATGTTCTAAATTTTCATGATAAAGGATGTGAAGTGAGAATAGCTAAGTCTAAAAAATTAGTTGTAAATATTCACAAGGCAGATAACAAATTGTATGTTTTCTATGAATCCAAAAGGTAGGAGTGTTTTATTAATCAATTACAGGTATAGATGGATCATACCATTTTGGACCTATTTGATATGTAATTTAGATACATATTAAAAGAATTTTCTTTATAATAGAGAATAAAAAAGGTAGGTTTGAGAGAAGAAGATGCATCTACCTTTTTTTTTCACTATCACTTTAACATGTATACATATCAAGCCTCATATGACAAGAGATAATATCAAGTTTATCTCTCTCAAAAATCACAATTCAAGTTTAGTGAGATATGGTGACAATAATTCTACTAACATAGTTTTCAAAGGTTCTATAAGTTTGGATAATGGTCATATTAAAACTAAAAATGTTTTATATGTAGAAGGTTTGAAACACAATCTTCTAAGTGTTATCAAAATGTGTAAGCAAGGAAATGTTCTAAATTTTCATGATAAAGGGTGTGAAGTGAGAATAACTAAGTCTAGAAAATTAGTTGTAAATATTCACAAGGTAGATAACAAATTGTATGTTTTCCATGAATCCAAAAGGTATGAGTGTTTCATTAATCAATTACAAGTATAGAAATTTTCATACCATTTTGGACCTATTTGATATGTAATTTAGATACATATTAAAATAATTTTCTTTAGAAGAGGGAATAAAAAATACAGGTTTGAGAGAAGAAGATGCATCTATTTTTTTTTTCACTATCACTATAACATGTATCATCATATTCCTAATTACAACAATAATAATTATCTCCATTGTAAATGAAATCATTTTCCACATTTTTAGCTAATGTGCAATTTTGCAAATTTGTCCAGTCATTATCATAATTATGAGAAAAAATAAAAATTGATCTATGGGATGAGAGGGAAGAAATGCCTTAGTGGCCATTTTATTTATTTAACCAAATATAATACGTAAAATTACTATTAATCAAATAAATACAAAAATAAATACTAACATAGAGATTTTGAAAATATTTTTGACAATTCAAATAATTTGCAAAAATTCCAAAATATTTTTCTAAAAATTACAAGAAAGTAAGGCTTGGGGTTTGAGGACCTATTTTTGAAATATAGGGTTTTAGGTTAAGGTTTTAGAATTTTTGAAAATTATGACAATAATTTAAATTCTAAAATAAATTTGAACGACATAAATGCACAAAAAATTATTAAAAAAATGAGAAAATTGAAATTTAATTTTTTCACAAAATAATTGCTAATATTGATATTTTGAAAATATTTTTGACACTCCAAATAATTTTCAAAAATTTCAAAAAATTTATCTAAAAATTGTAAGGGAGGAAGGCTTGGGGTCTGAGGACCTAGTTTGGAAATCTAGTGTTTTGAGATGGGGTTTTAGAATTTTTGAAAATTATAACAATAATTTAAATTATAAAATAAATCTGAATGAGATAAATGCACAAATATTTATACAAAAATTAAAATTTAGAATTTAAATTTTTGCACAAAATTTGAAGGAAAAACCCTAAGTGTATCTAGGGTTTTAGATTTGTTCGAATTAATTCAGGTTCACCAAATGTTTTATTATTTTTAGGAAATTATGGTATAGTTCATAAAAAATAAAGGGTTTAGAGTAAGGGGAAATCTAATCAAGTATAGTAAAAATATAGGATTTGATTAATTTAATCAAATTAATTGCATATAGAAAGAATTAAACTTATCTAGAAAAATATGCTAAAATGAATGACTTAGGGGTTGAAAACTGTTGCACATGACTGAGAATATGTTAGGAACTTGGATCTAGATTTCATTAAATGAAAGGATAGGAGTTCCAAAATAAGACACCCTGGGGTTTGGTGTTATAGTCCTTTTATGTCACTATTGTCCTAAGGACCTAAGTTTTCTAAGTTTTATCCATTGTCCTTATGTGAGTTTGGATATGAAAAATTAGATGTTGAATGTTGATAGAACTCACTGTAGATCCATTTCAAACTTAAAAAACCTAGGTATATCTACACACACAAAACAAAAAATACATCAAAATCATAAGGAAAAAAATTTGGGTTAGGGAAACCATGATCGCATGATCTAGAAACCCTATTGTCCTGATCACTACCTACACTAACCCTCAAGCTAGGGTCTCAAATCAAATTTAGTTCTCCCTTAGGGAATATGCATAATCAACATGCATAGTATATGAAAGAATGAACTTTTTCCTATGCCCTACCTTGATCAATAATTGAAATCTATGTGTGATGTAGAATGTTGAGCTATATTATTGACTGATTTTTAATTATGTACTATGCCAAAGTAGTAAGTGCTAAATATAAAATGCCTTGTTAAGTCCTTTATATATGAGACTCTTTATTTTAAATTTGGGATCTTTATTCACATTTAGATGATATTAAGAGGAAAAAAAAATTAAGGATGAATCCAATAAGGGTTTAGGACTCATTAAGTGAGGTAAACTAACCATTGGGACTCAAAATGCCATTAGATAAGAGCACTAAAAATGGACACCCTAGGGTCCATTGATATAGTCTAAGTCTAGTGCTCCTATTCTATAGACTCGATACCAAGGTGATGGAATTATCATGGAAAATATAACCTAACTAAGGTGGAATGACCATTTGAAAATCTTAGGATGACTGAGAATAAGCAAATATGTGTCTAGAGCATAAAATGAGACTAGGATAAGTAAAACAAAAGACACAGATAATGTGAACAAGGCTCATATTCTCCAATCAGAGTCTCCTAAGAAAAGATTATGAAAATACATAATATGTGTTTTTATTGAACAATTTAGGGTGTATACACAATTATAAGTTTTGCAAGTGTCACAATGTCATAAAATGTCTTTTACAAGGTATAAATAATAAAATAAACTTTTAATTAATTATATGGTTTTCTAAAAAGAAGTTGTTAGCAAGAATAAATTTGACCAAAAATATAGGTTAAGTGAGTTTTGAACCATCTACCTCACTTTTACAAGATTTATACAAAATTAAACTAACCAACCTCCTTTCAAAACTATGTCTTTAATATAAGATATTATATTTAAGGCTTATTTTCAATATTATTTAAATTAAAAATGATTTAATGTGTATGTAAAAAATAAATCACTTTCTTTTATTTTAATTTAAAAAACTAATTGAGAAAATACCTACAACTTTTTTGGATGCATTTTAAAAAGTGTTTAATAAATATTATTTCAAAACTATATACTAACCATTATAATGCCATTTGATATAGGTATGACATAGGAAAGAGGAATGGCACAATAGGGAGAGACTAGGTGGCCAACATGGGGCCTAAAAAATTATATATAACCCTCCACATGACTAGAGATGAGTATTCAATAATAAGAATCAAATTTTGGTGTCAAAAACTTATTATTTTTATTTCATCTATACAAGGCCATATAGGGATGCCATTTAAGGAGGAAAATTACCATAGATGATTATAGTGCCTCTAATGCTCTGTAAGAGGTGTTTTTAGGTATAAAATAGAACATTTAACCACTTAAAACATACAAACAAGATGTATAATAATTAAAATTATTTTTTTCTCATTTTTCATCCTCTAAGGCCATACCAAGTTGTACAATCACACCCCAAAATAATTTGACCATTGATCTAGTTACATGTTGAGTTGTTTGGATTGAATGTTTGAGTGTTTGTTTGATAAAAAAATATAGATATTAAACTTCACTAGGATGTAAATAATATTTTTTCCTCCTATGTCCTACAAGGTCCATACAATGTTGAGCTTTAATGAAAAACTAGTTTAACATGAGTCTCCATAAGCTAATAAATCAACACTATCTAATATATCTTGATAATAAATAAACACTACCACATAAGATATAAAACCATGTGTTTAAACCTAAAATATATATTTGGAAATTTAGGGATAAGAATATATAAATAAATAAATACAAGGGTGATAAATATATCTATAGCAGACCAATTATTTGTGAAACTTAGATAGAACATATACTTAATGTATTATACTAAGATATGCTAAAAATGGAAAATACAACTATGTTAGGTATTTTAATGATAATGAAAATAATTACTTGGTTGATTTTTATTCTAATAAAGATATAGATCTATAATAGGTAAGAATTATACTAGAATATTTTTCTAGAATAGTCACCAAATTATGGATTAAGTGCCTTTGCCACCTCAAACACTTGCATCGTCTTGGGATAGTTATGTTTATGTTCATGTCTAAGTTGAATGTAGGTGTTATATATGGAATACCTATTGACATAGTATGTGACCACCTAAATTCTTCTAGGTTTTCCATCACCTTCACTCTAGTGATTTATATATGGGTCATGGACTGTCATTCCTTGTCAAATATAAAAACCCTAGTTTTTCCTCTTCATAGTGGCTATGGGGAAATTGGGTTAGTGGGAACATGATGTCAATTTACCTCAAATATCCTTATATTAATGATTATTTCATATATATCCAATACTATGAATACGGTCTCAGACTTATGTATTTATCCCATATGTGTTGCCTTGAGTTTTAGTCATGCAGTATGTGAAAATCAAGTACAATAGTGACCTAGTTCCTCACTTGGAAAATTTAGCTCATGGAGTAATCCTTTAGTAATTTAGACTTGTGTATTTATTATTCTTATCTTTAATATTAAAATGGTATAAAATAGGAAATATTTGATTAATTGAGTGTGTGATTGAATGATTTTAATAAGTTGCCTTGGCATGTGCTAGGAGAAGAATGAGTGAGGGTTGATCTTATATTTATACCAATACATTTGAAGAAATATATTTCATTAAATCACTCAATATTACCATTAGGATACATTTTAATTTGAAAAATATATGACTTTAGGGCACTAGACACTTATGTCAATGAAACATAGATGCATCGACATAGGTGTTCATCCAAGATGCAAGTGTCCATGGAAAAATAAAGTAAGTACAAGTTCATAACTTACAAAAGTGGAAGATAAATAGGTTTTAATAATTTTTGGAAATATAGAATGCCTAATTCATCAATATAAGATTGGTTAGACTAAGATATATGCCAAGGGACACAAGAGAGAAAATACAAGACTTGAAGAAGTAATAAAAGTATAGAATTGAGAAAAATAGACAAGGTCTAATTTTTATAAGTGTAGAAGTCTAATGTGTTATATAATTTAGAAAAAATGTCTACATTTTCCCCCTTTAATTTATTAATTAAATTGTTAGTTTAAAGAAAAACAATGTTTACCTAGGTGTGTATAACACACCTTTACTTTACTTGAGTCCAACTTGAGTGCCTTCTTGGTGACTAGCCTATAACCAAAAGTATGTTACAGTATATAAACAATACATATAATAAGAAATTGAAAGTATTAAAATGATTTAAATTTAAAGAGAGTAAGGTTTATGATTATACCTATTTATCGATGTAACTATACTTCCTTTTGGAAATTTAATTTGAAATATGTATAATTTTGAATCAATAAAATTGAGATTAAAACAAATATAAATCTAGAAAATGTATATATTTAAGGAGATAGAGAGAGAGAGAGAAAGAGATAAATATAATAGGTCCCATTCCCTTAACCTTGGATAAAGGTATGAATTAATACCTATCAATTGAGACTAACTCAAATATGCAACCTAATCATACTTCAAACCTAGTGAGTGTAAGTGAACCAAGTTAACTCACACTATCAAAATAGTGAGCCTAGATGATATAATCAAGTCTAATTTTAAAAATTATAAATATTAATTTATTTAATCATCTCAACCACACCAAAAATTAAACTAACTATTGCAATATATTGGCTTAATATAGTTCATAAAAGTTCAACCTAATGGGTGGTGATAGTCCTCAAAATTGTTTAGAATCTGAAATTGATTTGGATTTCTCATAATTAGGTGCACATTGCATAACATATTCACCTTAGATATGTCTCATGATAAAACTATGTACAAAAATGGTACCAATGTATATAATTCTACCACATATTTGTATTTAAATCATATAATTATGTGTGTTTAGACAATTTGTAAATTTTAACAAGTGTGAAGAATATAAAAACTGATACAAGTTTCAATGTGGATAAAATATTTCCAAAACATGGACCCACTATAATTTGGGTATGTTTCATACTAAGTAAGTGTGGAGAACATGTTTCCAAAACATGCCTCCATTATATATATAAAATTATGAATGTGTGGAAGCCATGTATCTATCGCATTCGCCCCCACTAGATCTAAAACTATAATGTGTGTGGAATCCAAGCCTCTATGACATTTCCCCATTCATATGCTCCCTATTTTAGGTGGGTTAAGATATAAAGTTGTGGTTACCTCACCAAAAATTGATAAGATAATCATATAATTGTGAGATAATGATGAAGCATATAGGATAAGATGTCTGAGTAATTGTATAATTGAATCACATAGAATGTGACAACATTAAAGACTACGATGCATGATAATATCATGATAACATATATATAGTAACATTATAATATCAATAATAAATCAAGCACACATAAAAGACCACTCAAAATTAAGTCAAAATGCAATGGTCCAAGGAGACTATAAATAAGGGGCATATTCAAATGATGCACAATTGAATGGACATGACTTAGTCAAATGTACATATAATAAGTAATGACATATTAAAATTTTAGAGAATAAAAAAAGGTATGGGAGATGCATATAGTGGATCATATGCAAATGCTTGACAAACAAGATAGTATAAATTCAAGACACTTGAAGAAGTGCATAAAGGAAAACACAAGTAACCAACATAAACATATCATAGTAGCCCATGGATCAAATGTGTTATAAGAAAAATCAAGTACATATCATATCAATTACACTATGAAAAATTTAAGAATGAATAAAGGCATGCGTAAGTACATATATGAGCTAAAACATTATAATTTAAATTGACCATAAAATAATATAACATTTATATATCATGATCAAAGAATGTGGATCCTCCCAATGTCTTGGTGGCTTGAGAAAAGGGAAGGCCCAACATCCATAAGTGAATAGATCATGTATCTATGTATGCTTGTATCACACTCAAATAGAAGTGTGAAACACATGGATGTATAAGTAACTAATATTATATCCATCAACATGAAACTAAAAAATAGATGCCAAGGATCCAATATAATATGTAGATGCCAAAAATATTTTTGGTTTTTTGAATTTTTTTGATCTTTTTGGTATTTTTAGAATATTATCATAATTTTAGTCAAGGAAGTCCTCATCATCAAAAGGTGTAGCACTACTTTAGAAAAAATTCAAGCTTTTTTTACATTGACAAGGAAGTCCTCATCATCAAAAGGTGTAGCACTACTTTAGAAAAAATTCAAGCTTTTTTTACATTTATGTACTCCAATTATTCAATATTTATATCTAATGGTTTATCTAAATCTAATGGTGTGGGAAAATAACCATACCCATCATGCTATATGAAAATATCTACATCCATATCAAGAAAAGCAATACACATATTTATAGTATCTAGCTTGGCATTCAACTCAACTAGCCAATTTTGTCCAAATTTTTATTTCAAATGTGGTTTATTGTCTAATATACATATGGTCAAAGTTTTCACATGTATGACATATGTGATATGTAATTGAATGTATCCTTAATGTTTTGGCATTAATGAAGAGTATATGAGTTCATATTACTAAGTCCTAATATTACGAGAAATGTGGTTCCACAAGTTGTATCCCATTTTGTTTTTCTAAATGGAGATGGTGTAAGTATACTCCATAAATATTAGAAGTAATAGTTAAATCTTCATGATTTGGTCACTTGGAGAGATAGTTATCTTTTCAAAGATAAGAAGGATTTTGACTTTTTCACATTGTAGACACAATGTGTATGCATCCATCATTATTATATTTCTAAATTAAGTTATTTAATGCCTCATATTGATCAGTATTATGGCTAATGATCTAATGATAATTACAATGTGGTACTCCCTCTATAAGTAGAATCCTATTGCCTGATCTATGTCTGTTAGGAAATAGTCCTAACATGGTTTATGTTATCATATAGTGTTATGTAAGATAATATTAAGTTATTGATAAATAACTTAATTTTATAATATTATATGTATATTTGTAATAAGTGGACCAAAAATAATTTAATTTATTGTTACTCATGCAAAAATCACATTAGTATAGGGGTTTGTTGAGATTTAGGGAGATATTGTTAATAAATGTGATAAGGAAGATCTCCTAGATTATAAGAGATATTTCCCTTATATATGTAACTTTTGTGGTTGGAATAAATATTTTGATTTTATTAACCAAAGAATTATTATTCTCTACACATTTTTTAGCCTTTGGATCTTCACCAAAATGGGGGTAACACCCATATCTGGTATCAGAGTAGGCTTGCCTTAGATTCTATACCTTCCATTCCCATGTCGATTGAAGCACAATGACTTGATGGCTATGTAGTGAGGACCATGTGAAAATGTCATTCCTACTCATCTATTCCTTCTTACACACCACTAATGGTCTATCAGTATAAACCATGTGTGAACCTATTGGCTTCATCATTCATCTGCATCTTCTTCTCATGCTTACACCTTGTTCATCCCTATTTACATTATTTTTGACTCATCTTGTCCTTAGTGAGCATTCTGTAAAATATACATATTAGTTTTAGATTTATAATATTTTGGTTTTATATGTATTTTGAATTCATTTAGTATATATATTTTAAAAATGATACATGAAAAAAATAAAAAATAAATAAAGAAAAAATATATTTTTTAAACAAAGTATATTTCATAGAGAATCATATAGGATTCAAAATTTTGTGTTTGTAGTTAGGGTTTGAATAAAATAAAACTAATGATGATGTTTTTCTCTATGCCTTCACAATGTATATACTCAAAACAACATTAATGTGAGTTATACAACATAACATCCCTCTTGGAAAGTAACTTTACAATCTAACTAGAAACATGCATTCCTTCCGCCATACCTAACAATGAAAAATCCTTGGTTGCATCAAATGGATTTGTTTATTGAATCATTAGTAGGATTTTGGCCTTTCCATTACTCCATCTACATATTATTATGTTGCATCTCTTCACTTTGGCATCAACTCCCATTTAACTTTAATACACCTTTCACTAAGCTTGGCTTCCTCTCAGCATATTCAATATTTGCCTAAGCTACGTCATGGATTTTGTCTCCACCATATGGGTTTTTATCATCCTCCATAGTTCATGCCATCATCTTATGTTAACAGTTACATCCTACAACTATCATTTCTCTCTAGATGATCCACCTTGGCATATATCCTTTACTTCAATGCAGGATCCTCTCAATTTGATTTCTTAGGATTTAATCATTTTTTAGGTTACATTATGTTTTATCTAGTTGTTTAGTAGTTAGGTATTAAGCCTACAATGTTTTTTCATTATAAGTGGTATTAGTTTTAGTCATTTTTTAATTATTTAAGTTTTAAATTTGTCTAATAAGTTACTTTGTAGTTTTAAAAGTTTAATTTTTATATTTTATGGTTTTTTTAAGTTTCTTATTTTATGTTTAGTTTTTAGTTTTTATTTTTTAATTTAGTGGTTTTAGGTTTTAAAGATGGTATTTAATTTTTAAATATTTTATTTTATTTGTTTAGTAATTTATATTTTGTTATGTTTCTTTTTAAATGTCTAATATTTTGAGATGTGTCTTGTTATTATTTTTATTTAGTAGTTTTGTTTTTTTAATTTTGTTTCATAGTTATTTCATATTTTATGTTTTTATTGCTAAAGTTTACATTATTTTTTTAAATTTTATTATGTCTAGATTTGTATTTTATTTATAATCAAAAGTATTTTTTTAGTATTATTGTCAAGAGTCATTTTTTAAAAGTAAGTATCATAGTCTTTGAGTCAAAGTTCTCAAATAAATTTTGAAAGTAATTTTTTCAATAAAATGGGATTGTTTGTAATCGAATGCATTATCGATTGAAACCAATATTCAAATTTCTTGACCCATGTTAGAACTAGGGGTGAATGTTAGGAAATAGTCCTAACATGGTTTGTATTATCATATAGTGTTATGTGAGATAATATTAAGTTGTTGAGAAAAAACTTAATATTATAATAGTGTGTGTATATTTGTAATAAGTGGAGCACAAATAATGTAAGTGATTTTTACTCATGTAAAAATCACATTAGAATAGTGGTTTAGTGATATTTAGGGAGATATTGTTAATATATGTGACAAAGAAGATCTCCTAGATTATAAGAGATATTTCCACTGTATATGTAGCCATTTTGGATGGAATAAATATGTTAATTTGACTGGCCAAAGAATTATTATGCTCTCCACATTTATGATCCTTCTTCTCTTCACTAAAATGGGTTAACTTCCATAATAACTACTAGAAGGTAAAGAAATCATTATATGTTCAAGTAATATAGATAATATTGTATCTATAGGATCTTATTATGTTGTGATTTGTAAAGTTTTTTTTGAATCCTTTCTAGAAGACTCCACATTGTTCACATGATGTACTTGAATTTCACCCTTATATGGTTAAATCAGTGTTTTTAACCAAGAGGGATGTATGGAGTAACAAGCATGTACATGCTCATATACTATTTTTTTTATTTTCCCTTATTTGGATTCAATTTTATATTTTCTACAAGTGGATTTAGTTTATATCTATAAAATATTGTAGGCTCAAATAGGTTATGTGAAAGGTGATCAACTGAATCCAATTTTAGTTTTTGCATTTTACCATAAGCAATATCATCATTACTATTATAATAATGTGAAATGTGGTCATCTTTCTACACAGTATTGACCAATAAAGAAAGCTCAAATGATAGGGGCTTTTGTAATTTTATTAGATCTCTTGGTAATGGTTCTTTCTCTTTATTTGCATTTATGTTTACCTCATTATTGAGTGCATTATTTACATTTGGAGATGAAGGATCCACATGCTCAATAAGAATGAATTTTTTAGGTGGTACCATTGTGGCAATGCCTTTAGTTTTAGAATGTATCATTTTGCAAAATTTGAAAGGTTCATTAGTAACATGCATGGTTAATAATGTACCATCATGTATGATTTTTACACATCAGTGCAGCATAGATGAGACAAATTATATTGAATGTATCCAAGGTCTACCCAAGCATAAATTAAAATGTAAATATTGAGACATTACCTAAAAATTAGTTGAAGTTGTTTTTGATCCCAATATTACATCCAATGTATTTTGACAGACTGGAGGACTATGTGAATTATCAAACCCTTTTATATGCATAATTAATTTTGAATAATATTGGTGTTAATACCCATGGTGGTTATAAATTTTAAGTTATAAATATTTAGGCCCTATATATTATCAATGAACACCTTTTTGATGCCTGTATTTTGAATGGTCACTTGTATGAATAAAGGCAACATGATCAATTATATATTTGGATGGTAAATCCGTTAGATCAAAGGTAATGAGATTTGTATCTTTATTTAAATCATGATGTTCAAAATCTAATTGGGTTCAATATAGGATATCCTTGTAAACATTGGATTGATTTTAGATCTCAAGGATTGAAATTTTAGCATTTGTATTATTCAATTGGTCAACAAAGTCACATCCCTTAGATTTTATCACAAACTTATGAGTAATAGGCACCATTATATATAGATAGATGGGGGATTATGTTGATAAAACTTACCTCTTTGAGTAGTAATAACATGAAGTGTGTGACCCAATATAAGCCTTATGGGAATAATGAGTGTGAGATGGTAGTTGTCATTTGAATAAAGAAGCAATAACATAGACCATGGGATCTAATATAATCCATGGGGGAATAATGGGTATGAGATGGTAGTTATCATTTGAATAAGGATTAAGTATATTAATGGTTGATAACATGCACATTTTCATCTAGATATCAGCTCTATAATATTAAAAAAGGAATTATTAAGAGAGATCAAGTGTTGTCTCCATTTAAAAACCTTATCATGATGTTTATGAATTTTATTAATATATTTGACCAGGGAGGTGATATAAAAAAATGCAACAACTATTACTAATTAGAACCCAAATTGGATGATATATGCATCCATAGTGTACATATTTATTTTAAAAAACAAATAAATCTAATTCTATGCAAATTGTAAATTTTCTTTTAGAAAAATTATAAATCAGAATTTTGTTCAGAATACAAGAAACCCTAAGGTAGATAGGATTTTGAGATCAAATATTAGGTTCACCAAATTTTTAAACCTAAAAATATATATAATGGAATCTATGGTTAATAATATATAAATTAATAAACATAAGAGTGATAAAAATACCTATAGCATGATAATTATTTTTTAAATTTAGATAGAATGTATACTAAATATATTATACTAAGATATACTAAAAATGGAAAGGATAACTATGTTAGTTATGTTAATGCTAATGAAAACATGTAATTAAATGATTTTAATACTAATATAGATATGGTTGTAAAACAAGTAGGATTCAAATTGGAAGAGTATTATAGAAAAATAATCAAATTATGGATTAAGTGCCTGTATCACATCATAAATTTATGTTAGCCTAGGATGGTTATATCAACACTAGTGTCTAGGTTCTATTCAATTATCATATATTGAATACCTAATAAAATAGGATGTGACCACCTAAGTGATTCTAGGTTTTTTTTCAACTTTGTTATGGTGCATTTAGATCTAAGCTATGGACTATCACTCCTTGTCAGATATCAAAACCCTTGTTTTTCCTCCTCATGGTGGCTATGGGAAAATTGGGTTAGTAGGAACTCTTTGTTATGTTTCCCCAAAGACCCATTTACTAATGAGGGTTACCTACATAACTAACACTCTAAATAGGGAATTAGAATTATGTAGTTCTCCCCTATGTGTGGTCTTATGTGTGAATCATGTAACATGTGAAAATCAAGTACAATAATTACCTACCTTATAACTTGTCAAATCAGGCTCTTGGGATGCTCCTTTGATACTTTAAAATTATGTATGTGTTTTTCTATTACTGATATGAGAATAGGATAAAATATGAAATATTTAATTTATTGAGTGCTCGATTGAATGTTTTTGATAATTTATCTTGGTTTGTGTTAGGTGAGGAATGAGTGAGGGTTGATCTTGTATTTATACCAATCCCTTTGGAGAAATATCTTGCATTAAATCACTTAGGCTGACCATTAGGATATGTTTCAATTTAAAATTAGACAACTTTAAGGCATTGGACACTTAATTTAAGGTAGGACACCTATTTCAATGTAGGTGTCTATCTGAGATGCAAGTGTCTAGGGATTAATAAATTATCTATAAGCTCAAAAATTCTAGAGATGGAATATTGATACAAGAACATCAAGGTAAGAAAACATAATCTTTATGTTTTAGTCTATAGGAGGTCAATTTTCATCAAAGTTTTATATCAAAGTTTATGAAGGACATTTTAAGGTCAAATTTTTATCTTAAAATCCATTTTAGTCCCTTAGGATGTGTTACATGACTTCTAGATGGTTTCCCTCAATAGGGATTTGAAAATTCAAATAATGTATTAGAGTCTAAGAGGCACATTTAGTGTGTTTGAAGTGTTAAGATATAAAATCTGGTTTAGGGGGTTATTTAAATCATGAGTAAGGATTTTAAGTACATTTCATGTTTAGTACATTGAAAAGGGAATTTTAAGTCAATACAAGATTACCCTTGTACATTGAGGTAGTTATGGACAAGAAGTGGATGTATCTTCTAGGCAAGATCCTACATTAAAAATTGGAAAACAAGAGTCATTTGAAAGATATATGGAATAGAGGAGAGGTAGGTGCTCCCCAAAAGGTAAGAGGAGAGTTTGATAATTAAAAACTATATCAAACTCCTTAAGGAAAGTGAAAGAGTTTGTAAGAGACCAATTTTGTAATAATATTAATATTTCAATGAATAAGAAAAGAAAGGGATTTTGTGTGTTTATAGTCTTGATCAAGTATTGGAATTATCACATTATTGTATTGTATTTGTAAGCGAATTGAGTCCATAAACCTATTAATTTTGTTTTTGGTTTCAAGTTAGATTGATAAATGATGATAGTCAATATGGTTGTAGGTCTCTACCTCAAATAGAGGATGTGGAGTGGTTTTTGTAGGATTGATGAAAGAAAATGCATTGTTACTTATATTCCTACCTTGGTTGGACTATTAAAAGTATTTTAATGATGGTGATAACTTTTAATTATATTTATATGGTAGTGAATCCCTTTATAAAATAATAACCTAGTATGAAATCCATGTTTAAGGTGTTGTATATGTTATACCCCTGTTTAAGATATGGAACCCAGTAGGTTGTTATTTGAGATAGAAAGGTAGTATTTGAAATTGATGTTAAAAATTTAAAACACATGTTTATGATATTAATTTTTTGAACTTTATTTGGTATTATAAATATACTTAGTCTATTAAGGAATTAAACCCTACTGACATGAAATCCTATGCATTTAGATTGTACCCCTATTTTAGATAGTGTTGGATGAATCAATCCTTTCAAGAAAGGAGTGAAGATAATGACCATAATTTTTTATGTTCATGGATATATATAAGTTATTGGTGATATTATACATGAAAATAGAGGACTTTGAATACCTAAAGGTTTGATACATAAACCCTATTACATGAAAGTATGTTATTAACATAGTCTACGTATCAAGAGATTGCAAAACACAAAAGGGGATGAATGGAATTAAATGAAGAAAATTTATAGGATAAATTAATGTGGATAAATATTATATTATATCCTAGGTATGGTTTTAAGCCATTTGAGTTATTTTTGAGTGTAGAAAACCCTGTATTCTTGATACAATTTCACAGTCATAGCATTATTTATTTAGAAAAGACAAGAAGGAAGGGAAAAAGACCATGGGAAGGTGAATTTATATTATAAAAAACAAGTAATAGCATTATTAGTGTGAAATACAATCAAGGAATATCCAATCAAGAATGAGGTAGTTAAATAAATTGAAATATTGGTGGAAGTCCTGCCATAGTCATATAGTATACATAGGTTTCCTACATATTGAATAATACAAGCCTAGATAAGGTTGTAACAAGTGTCTTAATCAGTTGAAAAGATTAATTACATGTGTATAGACCTAATTATGGTATTTATACATTTTTAAATTATTAAAAACTCTATATATTGAATTTTGTTATCCCATAGTCTTGAACAGAGCATGAAAACCCTAGAACTAGGGTTGGGGATGTTTTGAGAGATTTATCCATTGGAAAATTACAAAATTATGTATTTTTTTACCTTGATCATGATTAAATATATTTATGTTTTTTTTGAGTGATATAGTATGAAATTATATGGATATCGACAATTAAGTGCAAATAGGGCTTGAAAGAGGCCTAATGAGTAAGGTCTAGTGATGGAAAAGGGGTGTAAAAGTAGAATGAGACTATGAAAAATTACAAGAAGGTTAATATGGATATCAGTAATATATATGATATAACATCATAAAATATATCATGTATTTGACCAACCAAAGGAAAAACCTATAAATAGGGCTACAAGCATAAGTGGTGTATTGTGATCTTGTGGTACAAAAGGAATGAAATAGAGTGTTTGAACCCTTGAAAGGGACTAGGAAAAGTGTGATAAGAGTAATAAAGACTATATAAGACAAAATTTGAATTAATTTAATCATAAAATAATATTTGAATCTTAAAATCTATTAGAAGGTTATATAGTAGAACCTAGTAAGAGTGAGAGGGGTAATTGAAGAAGAATATGAATTGATAAGATAGGGTTTGAGTTGTGAGTCATTTGATGAAGATTATGGCCATAAATAAGTTATTTAAAGATCACAAGAAAGAAATAATATAAAAAAAAGGTACCTAATACAAAGGACAAAGTTGCAAGATAGAGCTTGTCATAAAATTTTGAATGTTAACTCATTAAGAGCATTAGACCAAATTAGATAAAGAATTAGGTATTGATGGTTGTGATGACTTCACCTCACTATCTATGTATAGTTTTGTATAATATAAAGGTTAGGTATGCTTGGGTAACATTGTGTATTTATTTCTTTACAATTTTTTAATTTAAGTTAAATGCATAATGCCATGAGGTATGCATGAGAAATAACCTTGCAGGGTATTAAGGGAGAAGGGAAGGTTATAGGACTAATCTATTCAAATCAGCATAGAGGAATAAAAGGTTGATAAAGAGAAAGGATACAGACCCAAATTAATTTGAGAAGGACAAGAAGCTAGTCAAGAGAAGGCTAGGAAATATAGAGGAAAAAAAGAGGAAGTAAAGACTCCAAAAGAGAGTCAATAGGGTTAAGAATAAATCTTAGAGAAAGGACTCAAGAAGAGGAAAGTCCCAAAAGAGGTCTAATAAGCAAGTTTTTTATATTTTCTAAAATAAAGGTCTAAATAGTCCAAGAAAACAAATAATAATGGAGGAGATTAGTATAGAAATAGAAATAGAGGACATAAGAAGAGAATTAGGGAAAGGTATAGAGAGGATAGAGATCATGATGAAAATCATAAGAGAATAAGAAAGAAAATGGAATATATGGATTATGAGGAGAAGATTAAAGTTTCCACTAGAGTCACTTATGGGAAGAAGGCAAAAGAAACGTGTCTTAATAAAGGTGTCTTTAGAGATGAGAAGAAGCAAGAGAAGGCAACCCAAATAGGTTTGAGAAAGAAGATATTTCCAAGTGAGAAACAAGAAAGAGATATTTAGAATAGGGTTCTCATTGAAGAGAAGAAGAATAAGATATAAGTTCCAAGAAGATCACATGAGGGTGAAGAAAATAAAAGAAGATGGCCAATGTCTATGACAAGGACATTCAAAGAGACTATGTGCTCTCTCATTTTTTATGCTAAAATTGCTTTTGAGTTTGTGTTTGTACGTATGAAGATAAGGATGATGAAATCGAAACATGAGGCCCAAAATTTTATGAAGAATGGGCCAAGAATGATACCCATCAAATGGAAAGAGGATGAAAAATAGAAATAACCTCTTGAACAAGACAAAGTTTTGAAGATTGAGAGAATTCCACATGTATAATATGAAGAGAAAGAGGAGTTATATGATGCATTTCCATGAATATAAGATGAAACAAATGAGATGGTGCACCAAGAATATAATAATGTCACAAAAGAATACAATAAGGTCAACCATGAAGATAAATAGGAAGATATGAGCTTGTAGAAATTGCCCATAGAGGTAAATGAATGTTTTAATTTTGATTTTGATTGCATAAATGAAGAATAAAAATATGATATGTAGGTTGAGGAAAATAATGACAAGTTGTATCCCTCAAAAAGAGAATAATGGTATGGATACGTGTGGCCTAAGTGGCTCAAGCAAGCAGGTGATGAGAATAATAAGAAGAACCTCAAACAAGAGGTCAAACAAAGAAAAAGTACATGGTAAAATAAGCACAAGCATGGAAGCCAAGGACAAATGGAAAAGTATACCAAGTTGGCATGGTAGAGGATAAAGGATTAAAGAATTCAAGAGATGAAAAAAGAAACAAGTGGTATCCCAAGAAGATGCAAGTTAGAAAGTGGGTGATAAAGGAAATGGAAAGATCACAATAATATCATGATACAAGTATACTCCAAGCAAACATGAAGATAGATGAATATGATAAGACTATAGAACAAGAAAGATAGTTGGTGCATACAAAAAAAGTAAGTGAGATGAATGTAAAACCATGTATGAAATAAAATTAATTAATAAAGGAAGATAAGTGCATACAAGATTTGTTTTCAGATATTGTTTATGATGATATGTTTGTATTTGATTCTAATGAGGAAGATCTTTTGTACATAAAAACCATTGCATTGATGAATGAGTGTGTATTAAATCAATATGGAGGTGAATCAACTTAAATATTTCATGAAAAAAAAATTATATAGCCAAAGTAAGTTGAAATTACTCTCAAAAATGAGGGAGTTCAAGGAGAAGAAAAATAATAAGCTACCTAAATAAGTGAAGAATAATGTGAGCCAAAGTTTGATGAAGATTTGGAGGAAAAAGTTGCAAGAAGAGTTGGAAATGTTGGAAGAGATGTTAATTCCATAAAATGGTCTGAAAATATATGACTTACAAAAATAAAAGGTTAAGGAAAGGATATATTAGGGGCAACAAAGAGGAGCACAAGAAGTTGTGCAAATAAGCAAGAAAGCAAGCAAACACATGGAGTATGATCAAGTGAACATGGTGATTTATTCATTTAGGAAATATAAATATAAGTTTAAAATTTCTAATAATTGATATGGATATCTAAATATTGGTCAATTCATGTTGTACTATGGTGAGGATGAAAGGAACAAGGAATTGTTCTTGCATAGTGAGCAAGTTGAGAGGAAAAAGCATCAAAATGTGAAGAAGTTTGAAGAAGAGGTAGAAAAATAAAGTGTAGGAAAGTAAAGGATAGAGTTTTACATGAATTATAAGCTAATATAGATTAATTTAAAATATTAAAGCATGAACAAGAAGAAAAATTCTAGACAAGCAATAATAAAGCAAGATTCATTGAGAAACAAGCTATCAAAGAAGCATAAACAAGAGGAATAGATATAATTTTAGTGTATCTAAGTATTATGGATATAAAAATGACTTTTAAAATATATAACATGCCACAAAAAAATAAATATAATAGTTTAAATACCTCATAGAGGTGGAAGATGCATGGAGACAAAGACTAGACAAAGCCATAAGGTAAAAATGCAAGAATTTGGCAAGCAAGAAGGATAAAATAATGAAGAATAACATGAAATTGAATGTGAAGGACCATAAAATAATGAATTTTAAGGTGATAAATAAACCTTGAGGCTCAATTTTTCTCCCTCCTATGGAGTATGATGCAGGAGCATCAAGGCAAGAAAACATCATTTTGTGTTTTAGTCTATAGGAGGTCATTTTTGGTCAAATTTTGATAAAGCGTTTGAAGGGCATTTTAAGGTCAAATTGTTATCTTATAATCCATTTTAGTACCTTAGGATTTTTTAAGTGAATTATATATGCTTTCCCTCCAAAACAAGGATTTGAAAATTCAAATAATGTATTAGAGTCTAAGAGGGACATTTAGTGTGTTTGAAGTGTTAAGAGAGAAAAGTTGGTTTAGGTGGTTATTTAAATCATGAGTAAGGATTTTAAGTAAATTTAAGTTTAGTAAATTAAAAAATTCATTTTGAGTCAATACAAGAATACCCTTGTACGTTGAGATAGTTATGGACAAGAAGTGGATGTAACTTCTAGGCAAGATCCTACGTTAAAAATGGGAAAACAAGAGTCATTTGAAAGATAGATGGCATAGAGGAGAGGTAGGTGCTCCCCAAAAAGTGAGAAGAGAGTTTTAAAATGACAAACTATATGAAACTCCTCAAGGAAAGTGAGAGTCTGTAAGAGACCAATTTTGTAATGATAATTGATATTTCAATGAATAAGAAAGGAAAGGGATACTATGTGTTTATAGTCTGGATCAAGCATTGGAATTATCACATTATTGTAATGTATTTATAAGGACATTGATGCCATAAAATTTTTAAGTTTGTATTTGGTTTCAGGTTAGATTGATAAATGATGATCGTCAATATGGTTGTAGGTCTCTACCTCAAATATAGGATGTGGAATGGTTTCCTATAGGATTGATGAAATAAAATGTATTTTAACTTATTTTCCTTCCTTGGTTGAAATAATAAAAGTATTTTAATGTTGGTGATAACTTATGCTGATCTTTAGATATTATTAAATCCCTATACAAAAGAAGAAACCTAGTATGAAATCCATGTTTAAGGTGTTGTATATGTTATATCCTTGTTTAAGATATGGAACCTAGTAGGTTATTCTCTGAGATAGAAAGGTAGTACGTGAAATTTATTTTTTTAATTTAAAATAAATTTTTATGATTAAGTGTTTGAACATAATTTATTATTATAAATATACTTGGTCTATTAAGTAATTAAACCCTGTTATCATGAAATCTTGTGCATTCAGATTATACCCCTATTTTAGATAGTGTTGGATGAATCAAGCCTTTAAAAAAAGGAGTGAAGATAATTACCATAATTTTTTGATGTTTTTGGATATAAATAAGATCCTAGTGACAATATACATAAAAAGAGAGGACTTTGAATACCTACAAGTTTGTTACACAAACCCTATTGTATGAAATTATGTTATTGACATAGTTTAAGTAATAAGAGATTTCAAAGCACCAAAGGGGATGAAAGGACTTAAATTCATATGAATTATAGGATACATTAAAGTGGAATAATATTATTAAATATCATAGGTAGGGTTTTAATCCATTTGATTTAGTTTTGAACATAGAAAACCCTACATTCTTGATACAATTTCACATAGTCATAGCATTGTTTCCTTAGATAGGACATGAAGGAAGATAAAAGGACCATGGGAAGGTGAATTGACATTATAATAGACATCAAATATAATTATTAGTGTCAATTAACATCAATTAATATACAATAGAGAATGAGTTATTTAAATAAATTGAAAGATTAGTGGAAACCCTACCACAGTCATATAAGATACACAAGTTTCTTGCATATTAAAAAAGACAAGCCCATATAAGGTTGAAACAAGTGTCTTAACTAGTTGTAAATATTAATCAGATGTGGATAGAATTTAGGATGGTATTTAGACATTTTTAATTGAATCACAACTCTAGATATTGAATTTTGTTAGCATATGCGCCTAAATAGAGCATGAAAACCCAAGAACTAGGGTTGGGGTTGTTTTGAGAGATTTTATCCATTGGAAAATTACCAATTTTTTTATTTTTATTCCCATGATCATGATTAAATATATTTAAGTGTTTTTTGAGTTATATATTATTAAATTATACAAATATTGACAACTGAGTGCAAACATGGCTTAAATGAAGCCTAATGAGTAAGGTTTAGTGATGAAAAGGGGTATAAAGGCATAATGAGACTATGAAAACTTGAAATAAGGATAATATGGATAGGTTTAAGATATATATGATATAACATCCTCAAATATCTCATGTATTTTACCAACCAAAGGAAAAACCTAAAAATAGTGCTATAAGCATAGGTGGTGTATTATGATCTTGTGGTATAAAAGGAATGGAATAGAGTGTTTGAACACTTGAAGGGAATAGGAAAAGTGTGATAAGAGTAATTAAGACTATCTAGGACAAAATTTGAAGTCCTTTATGCACAAAAAATATTTTATTCTTGGAATATATTGCAATGTTACCTTGTGGAACCTAGTAAGAGTGAAAGGGGCAATTGAAGAAGAATATGAATTGATAAGATAGGGTATGAGTTATGATTATTTTGAGCAAGATTGTGGCCTTCAAGAAGTTATTTTAATATCACAATAAATAAACACTATAAAAATTTTTTTACCTAAGACTAAAGACAAAGTTGAAAGATAGAGCTTGTCATTTATTTTTGAATGTCAAATCATTAAGAGCATGAGACTAAATTAGATAGAGAATTAGGTATCGATGGTTAAGATGAATTAACCTCAATAGATCTACATCAAATATACGTAGGTGTTAATTATTATGGTAAATATATAAGTCTTGGTCATCAATATAAGACTAGTAAGACTAAGAGATAGGCTAAGGGGCATGAGAAAGAGTAGAAGCTATACTTGTGGAATCAAGAAAAGTCTAAAACTGAGATAAATAGCCAAGGTCTAAGTTTTCCAAGGGTAAAAGATTGAGATGCTATATAATTAAAAAATAATGTCTACACCATGTTAAAATAATTTATATGCACATATATACATCTAGATATGAAAATTGATATCAAATACATTCACACAACACCAAAAGTAAGTGGAAAAACATTAGAGAGAGGTAAATCCCCCATGTTGATTATTCATATATGAGAAAAAAATTACCCTAATACATTATCTCTTTATTCACTTATTCTTAGATAACTTCACAAAAACCACCAATAATATTTAAATATTGTAATGTATTTGAGTGTATTTTAATTGATTATGATTTTACCACCTAAAATCATTTATAAGTGGATTGAACAATTTTAACCAATAGGTTAAACCTCCCACCAAAATAACAGTAAGTTTAAAATTATTTATTTTATTATTTATTAATGTGAGTAATAAGTCATGTAATTTAAATAATTAAATATATTATTATTTATGCATAGATGTAATCTAATGTATTAATAGTAGTTATATTCCACTTAGACATTAATCATTCCAATAAAAATATAAAATATTTTAAAGCCATATTATCATAAGCAAATACAATGTTAAAAGGAAAGATATCTTTAAAAGTTAGATCACACAAGAAAAATATATTTTTGGCTCATCTCCTATTCTATTTGAATTTGTTACATCTCTACCACTTTATAAAAACTACTTAAGTATTAGTAGTGGATTATGGAACTAGTGATTTGTAGTTCTAATTTTTATGTTTAATTTGGATAAGTATGCTATATGATTGGTAGTCATATTTTTTTTTTATGATTAGTTATATTGGATAATATTTTCATATGTTTATACTATGTTTTATGATCATGTTGATTATGATTCCATTTTAAAATGATTTTCATTATAGTAGTTTTAGATTGAGGTAAAAATAGGTTTTGAAGGGACCCCAAAACCCTGTAACAGAGAGCAAAATAAAGAATGTCTAAGCCCACAGGCAACACCTAAAAAACACTACAATGAAGTAGCAAAAATAGGTTTTAAAAGGACCTGAAACCATTAGAGACGCATCCGGTCAAAACCCAGAAACAGAAATCTGGTAGCACAACAAACAAAAGATAACAAAAGGGGAACAAAGATCAGTACCAGTTTCTAAACCAACAAGAAGGACCAGATTATTCATCCAGTTCCAGTATCAAGTTCATGGTTTCTTTTCCTTTCAAAATAGTTTCCTGAGTGGTAGCCTCCAGCAAGGCTCCTTTTTGTGTATCTTTCTTTCTGGAGCTTTGCCTTGTCCTTTTGCTGGGACCCTCTAGTGCTTTGGTCTCCTCATTGGCTCATTTACCTATATTGATAGCAGCTGCACAAATGTTGGACGTTACTTCCTCCATTTTCTTTATGTTGTCCTTTATTAGTTCCTAGAGGTTGTTTTCATAAGCTTTGAGCTTGACAGGGATCTCGCTTAACTAATTTTCCATGTTGTTTACTTTGTTCCAAGCAGCTTTCAGAGAGTCTTCCAAAGTTTCTGCTTTTCTCTTGAGATCAATGATCTCCCTACACACCCTCAGCAGGATCTTCCTGGACATATTCTTCCTCCGACGCTTTCTGGTTTTCCTCCGTCTCTTCTGTTCTGATAGCAGAATCCTCTTGTGTTTTGATGTTATCTTTTTCAATTTCCTCAGACCCTTCTTCATCATTACTAGAGTTGGTGTCCCAGCTCTCAGTACCTTCTTCCCCCTCTGGTTTTTCCTCCTCGGGTTCTTCAATTCTCTCCTGACCCCTTTCTTCTTCTACAATCTGTTTATTAGGACTAGGGGTCTTAATTTTGCCTCTCCTACTTACATTTTCATTCTTTTTATTTCCTGTCAACTTATCTTTCCCCTGTTTGGGATACTTAACCAGTGCCCTATTCTTGTAATAGCCTTCAATAAGTAGAATAAGGCCTTCATGGAGAATAGGGCGCATATCCTTTTTCCTATAGTAGTTATTGATACTTATATATTTTGATTATTTGATTACTTGTTACAATATTAAACTAACTACCTTTTGATCAATCGAAGTGGTTGTAGGATTATTCCACCCTTATAGGTAGTATAGAGGGAGAGTGTCCTTAGAGAGGGGGTATAGATACCAACATTTGGGATTGAAATAATTAAGTTTAACCCTCACACATCACATTATAGCTTGCCTAAGTGAAATGGATGTTAATTGCATTGTTTGTTCTATCAGTAGATGATGCATGTTTGCATTGTATGAATTCATCACTTGTCATGATTTTAATATTATGTGATGTATATGAATTTATTAGAATTATATTTCTATTGATTTTCTTAATTTCATTAAAATCCCATCATGAATTAGATCATGTTGTATTGTGTTTAAGACAAATAAATTATGTGTTTTAAAATTAAGAGAGTGTCAATAGATTATTTGATCTTGTTTGAATTGGTCACATTATTCCCCTTTTTTATGGGGTAAATTAACTCCAAATAAAATTAATTGGAATAAATTTTGTGACTTTAATATTATGTGGTTATTATCATGAGAAATTTTCATGTAGTTGAAAGGAAAAGAATTAGGGTTGTTTTTGTTTATTTCTATGATTAGGGGAGTTAACTTCACCATTTTAAGGATGAGTTTTTCATGTAAATTCCATGACAAAAGATAGGGTGAATTATTTTAAGCTAATATAAAAATGGATGAGTTCAATAATTGATTTAATTGAATTATATGATGGTGAGCTCACATGATGGTAGGATAGTTACCTAGACATGCAAAATGTTCATGATTTTTAGGAAAAAAGAATAAGAAGAGAGTAAGTGAATAAAATGGTGATGGAAAAATAATAATTGAACCCTTGTCAATAATAAGATTGAAGATACCATCATTTCCAATTAGAATGACTAATTTTTCTATACCTAGGCAAATAAAAACTTTGAGTTTGTGTATATAAATTAAAAGGGTTTTTGCTTTGCAATTTAGACCCATTTGGGAGTAAAAAATTAATATTTTTTTGAATTTGATTAATGTAAACCCTATTAAATTGAATTATATGGTAAATTATCTTTATAAAAAAAATAGGGAATCATCTTTATAGACCTAGGGATAGAATTTGATTCCATCCCTAGGCATGTAAAAGTGATACCGAGCCTTGTTTTTTGGTTGGTCTATTATATAAAAAGTAAACCATGTATTTTAATATGTCTTAAATTAATTATTAGATCATATATAATCAAATCATTCATTTTTTAAGCCCACTAAAATGGTATAGGTCTAAGGGACTTGTTTTGAATTGTTAAAATACATTGTTATCATAAAATGAATTATATGTTATATATTTTAAAAGTATTAGTTGTACAATATTGTATTTTTTGAAATGAACTAAAAAGAATAAAACACTAATAATTTATTTTTAGAATCCATAATTTGGAACTTGTGCAAGTCTTAGGATGTATTAAAATGGTTAGATTTGTAGTTACTAGTTACTCTTTTGACAAGATGTTCTTTATTCATAATTCACAAGACTATTTTTTATATACTTAGAGGAATTAGATATAAAATTATATGTGATTAAAATATAAAACAAAATTAATAAAAATCCCCCATTATAATATTATACATATAAATGAGTTGCAAAACCAACTGTAACTTATCTATAGCTCAAGCAATTGTATCAATTGGGAAATTATAGAAGGGTGATAGGGAAATATTGTTTGTTTGTACATACAAATAGAAATTTGGTATGTGATTCACACTTATAAATGTATATACATAAAAAAAAAACATAGATTTTATGGGAATATACATACAAATTTAAACTAAAAATCTGTATACCTTTTTTTTTTAAATATTACTCAGTTTGAGCATAATATAAGTGAGTTATAATAATCAATTTTAATTTATTCTAGGTTGGAGACTCCTTTATACTTATTTAATTCATGTAATGTGATGCACCAATATTTTATATCCATTCATTATAATTAGAATACAATAAGGCATAATACGATGTAATAGTGTTAGTATTTTGAATCTTGATTGTTGTTATGATTTTAGTTTTGATTTTTATGTTAATTTTGATTAAAAACTTCCTTCCCTTTGTTATTTTTAGAGGTTTTTTAATTATATATGTTGTTGTTTTTTTAATATTATTCCCTTTTATGTCTAAATTTACCACATATACTACAATTAACATTAAATCTTACTTTGTAACTCTTATTACCAAATTTATTATTCCATCTTTGTCATTGGTAGGTATAGGTTTGTTTGTTTGTTTTTCCAATGTTTTCATAAACACTATTAAGTTTTTTAAGTGCTTAAGTATTTTTATCCTTAGAATTAAAATTTGATGTCATTTGTTCTTATTGGATAAGAAGATTAAATAGTGTAGTGAGGTTAGGAATGTCTTGTTTTGTTTGGTATTTAGAATTAAGAATATAAATGAAATTAGACATAATTTCATGAATGTTTAGAGGAATAATAAAGTAAAAAAGATTATCTTTAAATAATATAAAAATTAAACCCATCTAGTTTATATTTAACATTTTTTATTTTTTTAATAAATTTAATTATATTTTCGTCAACTTTCAATTAAGTAGTAAGAAGTTCAAGTATAAGTTTAATGATTTTTGATATACAAGTTACCTCATGCATAGATTCAATAGGTTTTTAGGCATCACTAGGTGATTCCTAATTGCTGATATGAAGTAGGAATTCATCTTTTAAACTCCTCAAAATGATAGACATCACTTCTTTTGTTTTTTATTAAAATGCATTGGTATGTTTAGTCATGACATTTCTCCTAGATGGGGGCTCTTCAATATTGACAACAATGTTCTAAAGTTTTTTATTCATAAATTAAAATTTAATATATTTTTAAAAAAAATTATAACTTGACCCATTTATCATTTTCAACTTATCTAGTAAAAAAATGGGAGAATCCATAACTTCCCTTCAAATTTTGACACTTTCTATATTTTGTTTTCAACTAAAAAAACACTAAAAATAGGTTTTTAAAAAATGAAAAATTTAAGTGGTTTTATACTTTATTTTTTTAATAAAACATACATTTTAGTGTTTAAATAATAATAACTTGATTTTATGAAAAAAAAAATTTCAAAATGAAAAAAAATTGCAACAATTGTAAGTTTTACTAGTGTTGCAAGTGTCATAAATGTCTTTTACAAGGTATAAGTAATAAAATAAAATTTTAATTGATTATATAATTTTTTTAAAAATAATTTTTTAGCAAGAATAAAATTGACCAAAAATATGGGTTAAGCGATTTTTGAACCTTGTACCTCACTTTTACAATAGTTCTACAAAATTAAACTATCCAAATTCCTTTTAAAATTATATGTCTTTAATTCAAGATATTCTATTTAAGGCTTATTTTCAATATTCCTTAAATAAAAAATGATTTAATGTGTATGTAAAAAATCAATCACTTTTTTTTACTTTTAATTTAAAAAAACTAATTGAAAATGGGCTCACCACTTTTTTTGGTTGTATTTAATTTTGATTTATTTAAAAAAAGTGTTTAATAAATATTCTTTAAAAACTATATACTAAACATTATAATGCCATTTTATATAGGTATGGCATAGGGAGGAGGAAAGGCACATTAGGGAGATATTAAGTGGCCAACATGGGAATTAAAAATTTATATAAAACCCCTCCACAAGACCAGAGATGAGTATTCAATAATAAAAATCAAATGTTGGTGTTAAAAAACTTGGATTTATGTTGATCTCATCTATAAAAGTCCATATAGGGATGCCATTTGAGGAGGAAATTTTCTAGAGATGTTTCTAATGCCTCAAAGTAGGCATAAAATAGAATATATAACCACTTCAAACATATGAAAAAGATATAGAATAATCAAAAAAAAAAAATCTCATTTTTCATCCTCTGAGGCCATACCATCACACTCTAAAACAATTTGAGCATTGATCTAGTTACAGGTTGAGTTGTTTAGTTATTTGGATTGAATTTTTAAGTGTTTATTTAATCAAAAACATAGAGATTAAAATTCACTAGGATGTAAATAATATTATTTTCCTCCTATGTCATAAAACAACCATAGAAGGTTGAGATTTGATGAAAAAATAGTTTCACATGGGTCTCCACAAGCCAATAAATCAAAACTATCTAACAAATCTTGCTAATAAATTAACACTATCACATAAGCTATGAAACCATTTATTTAACCTTAAAAATATATATATTTTTAAATCTAAGGTTAATAATATAGAAATAAATAAATATAAGGGTGATAAACAGTTCTATAGCAGGCTAATTATTTGTGAAACTTAGAACATATACTTAATTTATTATACTAAGATATGCTAAAAATGGAAAATAGACCTATGTTAGATTGTAGTAATAATTAAAAAATTAATTTGTTGATTCTAATGCTAATAAATATTTAGATATTGAATAGGTAATAAGTATACTAGAAGAGTATTCTAGAATAGTCACCAAATTATGGATAAGTGCCTTTGTCACCTCAAACACTTACATCATCTTGGGACAGTTATGTTTATGTTTATGTATAGGTTGAATATAGGTGTTCTATATGGAATACATATTGACATAGGATGTGATCACTTTAATGCTTCTAGGTTTTCCATCACCTTCACTCTAGTTATTCAGATATGGGTCATGGACTGTCATTCCTTGTCAAATATAGAATCCCTAGTTCTTCCTCCTCATAGTGGTTATGGGAAAATGGGTTAGTGGGAACATGATATCAGTATTACTCAGAGACCCCTCTATCAATGAGTTTTTACCATATGTTTAATACTCTAAAGAGGGTGTTAGGCTTATGTAGTTCTCTCCTACATGTTGTCTTATGTTTTAATCATGCAATATGTGAAAATCAATTACAATAGTGGCCTATCTTGTATTTATGTTTCCTTTAGTAAAATAAGGGTGTTAATTTAGTAATTTAGACTTATGTATTTATTTTTCCTATTATTTATATGAGTATATAAAAAAATAAAAAAGATTTTCTTTATTGAGTGCTTGACTAAATGCTTTTGATAAGTTGCCTTGGTATGTTTTAGGTGAGGAATGAGTGAGGGTTGATCTTGTATTTATACCAATACCTTTAGATAAATAAATTTCATTAAATAACTCAATATAACCATTATGATACATTTAACTTGAAAATTATATGACTTTAGGGTACTAGACATTTATGTTAGAGCAAGATAGTCATGTCGATATAGGTGTCTATCTAGGATGCAAGTGTCAATGGAGAAATAAAGTAGGTACAAGATCATAACTTAAAGAGGTGGAAGATAAATAGTGTTTAATCATTTTTGGAAATATATAAGGCCTAGGTCATAAATATAACACTATTTAGACTAAGATATAGGCCAATGTCCATAAGAGAGCAAATGCAAGACTTGAAAAAGCAAGAAAAGTATAGAACTAAGATAAATAGATAAGGTTTGATTTTTGTACAAGACTAAGGTGTTATATAATTTATAAATAATGTATAAATTTTCCCCCTTTAATATATTAATTAAATTATTAATTTAAATGTAAATAATGTGTACCTAGGTGTGTATAGCACACCTTATCTTTACTTGAATCCAACTTGAGTGCCTTATTGGTGACTGACCTGTAACCAAGAGAATGTTATAGTATTTAATAAATACATATAATCTAAAATTAGAAGTATTGATATTATTTAAATTGAAAGAGATTGATGTTTAGGAGTACACTTATGTATCAATGAAATTGTATTACCTTTTGGAAATTTAATTTGAAACATGTATCATTATGACTCACTAAAACTGAGACTAGGACAATTATAAATATATAAAATGTACATATATAAGGAGAGAGAGAGAGAGAGAGAGAGAGAGAGAGAGAGAGAGAGAGAGAGAGAGAGAGAGAGAGAGAGAGATAAATATATTATGTCTCATGACTTATCCTTAGATAAAAGTATGAATTGATACCTAGCAGTCAAAACTAGCTCAAATATGTAACCTAATCATACTTAAAACCTAGTGAGTGTCAGTGAACCAAGTCAAATCACACTATCAAACTAGTGATGCTAGATGATATAATCAAGTCTAATTTTAAAATATTATAAATATTTAATTCTTTAATCATATTAAACACACCAAAAATTTAACCAACTATTGCAATAGATTGGCTCAATATAGTTCATAAAATTTCAACCTAGTGGGTGGTGATAGTCCTCAAAAGTGTTTAGAATCTAAAATTGATTTTAAATATTCAATATTAGGTACAAATTGGATAACATAATCACCTTATATATTTATCATGATAATAATATGTACAATAGTGGTACCAATGTATATAATTCTACCACAAATTTGTATTTGAATCATATAATTATGTGTTTTTCGCCAATTTGTAAATTTGAACAAGTGTGGAGAAATCTAAAAATTGATATAAGTTTCAATGTGGAGAAAATGTTTTAAAAACATTCCTAAAATATAATTTGGGTATGTTTCATACTAATTAAGTATGGAAAACATGTTTCTAAAACATGTCCCCATTGTACATATAAAATTATTATTGTGTGAAAGACATGTATCTATGGCATTCCCCCCACTAGATATAAAATTATAATGTATGTGGAATCCATGACTATATGACATTCCCCCACTAATATTACCCAAATTTAAGGTGAGTGAATATATAAATTGGTAGTTAACTCACCTAAAAATTATAATATAATCATATCATTATGAAAGAACCATGAATCATATAGGAGAATATATCTAGGTAAATGTATAATTGAATTACATAGAATGTGATCACATAAAGGACTAAGATGAATGATAAATATCATGAAAACATATATATAATAACATTACAAGCTCAATAATAAATCAACCACACACACAAGATAACTCAAAATTAATGTAAAATGCATGCTCAAATTCTACACAATTTAATGGACATGATTGAGTCAAATGTCCATATAATAAGTAATGACATATTTAAATTTTAGAGAATAAAAAAAGGTATAAGGGATGAAAATATTGGGACATATTCAAATTATTGATAAACAAGACAATAGAAATGCAAGACAGTCAAAGAAGTGCATAAAGGAAAACACAAGTAACCAACATAAACATATCATAGTAGCCCATGGATCAAATGTGTTATAAAAAAATTTAATTAAATATCATATCAATTACAATATTAAAAATTTAGGAATGAATAAAGTCATGTGTAATTATATATAAGAGCTCAAACATGATAATGTAAAGTGACCATAAAATGACATAACATTTGTGTATCATGATCAAAGAAGGTGGATTACCTCAATGTCTTGGTGACATGAGAAGAGGGAAGGCCCAACATACATAAGTGAATAGATCATGTATTTTTTTATGCTTATATCAAACTCAAATAGAAGCATGAAACACATGTATGTATACATAACTAATACTATATCCATCAACATGAAACAAACACATAGATGCTAAGGAGCCAATATAATATGTAGATGCCAAAAATATTTTTGGGTTTTTGAATTGTTTTGATTTTTTTGGTATTTTTGGAATATTGGAATAATTTTAATCAAGGAAGTCCTCATCATCAAAATGTGTAACACTACTTGGAAAAAAAATTCAAGCTTTGTTTATATCAATGTACTTCTGTCTATTCAATATTTCTATCTAATGGTTTATCTAAATCTAATGATGTAGGCAAATAACCATACCTATCATGTTGTATGAAAATATATACATCCATATCAAGAAAATTAATACACATATTTATATTATCTAGCTTCGCATTTCACTTGACTAGCCAATTTTGTCCAAACTTTAATTTTAAATTTGGTTCATTGTCTAATATACATATGGTCAAAGTTATTACATGTGTGCCATAGGTGATAGTTAATTGAATGTATCCTTAATATTTTGGCATTAATGGAGAGCATATGAGTTCATCTATAGTATGTCACAATAGTGCAATAAATGTGGTGCCACAAGTTGTATCCCATTTTTTGTTATCAAAATTGAGATGGTGTAAATATAACCCATCAATATTAGAGGTAATAGTTAACTCTTTGTGATTTTCTCACTTGGAGGTATAGTTCTCTTTTGAAAGATAAGAAGAATTTTGCCTTTTTTCAAATTGTATACATAATGTGTATACATCCATAATTATTATATTTCTATGTTAAGTTCTTTAATGCCAAACATTGATTGGTATTAAGGCCAAGTTCTTCAATGACAAACATTGATTGGTATTAAGGCCAATGATCTAATTATAATTATAATATGGTACTCCCTCTATAATTAGGAGCCTATTTCTTGATCTATGTCTAGTATAAGGTAAAGAAATCATTATATAATCAAGTAACATAGATAATATGGTATCTATAGTATCTTATTGTATTTTTATTTGTAAAGTTTATTGTGAATCCTTTTGAGAAGGATCCACATTGTTTACATGATTTACTTGAATTTTACCCTTGTATGTTTAAATCGATTTTTTTAGCTGAGAGGAATGTATAGAGTAACAAGAATTTACATGCTCATCTACTATTTTTTATTTTCCCTTATCTAGATTCAATTTTGTATTTTCTACAAGTGGATTTAGTTTGTATCTACCAAATCTTGTAGGTTCAAATAGGTTATGTGAAAGGTGATCATGTGGATCAAATTTTAGATATTGCATTTTCTCATCTTTCAACTCATAAGTAGTATCATCATCACTATCATAATAATATGAAACATGATCATCTTATTTGTCATTATTAATCAATAAAGGAAGCTTAAATGGTAGGAGATTTTGTAATTTTATTAGATCTTTTGGTAACGGTTCATTTTCTTTATGTGTATTTATGTGTACCTTGATATTGAGTGCATTAATTGCATTTAGAGATGAAGTATCCATTGTACTTGACTCACCTATTTCATACATATTTACATGCTTAAGAGGAATGCATTTTTTAGGTGGTAACATTTTGGGAATGCCTTTAGTTTTAGAATGTGTCATTTTGTAAAATTTGAAAGGTTAATCATTGATATGCATGGATAATAATGTCCCATCATGTATGCTTTTTACACATTACTGCAACATAGATAGGATAAATTCCATTGAATCTATTCTAAGGTCTACCCAAGAATAAATTATATTGTAAATATTGAGACATTACCTAAAAAGTAGTTGAAACTATTTTTGATCCCAATGTTATGTCCAATGTAATTTAACCAATTGGAGGACTATGTGAATTATCAAACCCTTTTATATGCATAATTATTTTTAAATAATATTAGTGTTAATACCTATGGTGTTTATATATATTATGCTATAAATATTTAGGTCTGATCTTTTATCAATTGTCACCCTTTTAATGCCCTTATTTTGCATTGTCACTTGTATGAATAAAGGTAATTTGATCAATGATATGTTTGGATGGTAAATCTATTGGATCAAAGGTAATGATATTTGCATTATTATTTAAATATTTAATGATTTTCAAAAAATAATTAGTTTCAACATTACTTGTAACTTGGGTTTCAAATATGCCACATATAGGATATTCTTGTAAATAGTTGATTAATTTTAAAACTCAAGGATTGAAATTTTATCATTTTTATTATTTTATTGGTAAACAAAGTTTCATCCCTTATATTTATCACAAACTTAGGAGTATAAGGAACCATTTTATATGAATACGTGTGGGATTAGGTTGAGAAACCTTACCTCTTCAAGTAGTAACAACATGGACTATGGGACCCAATATAATCCTTAGGGGAATAATGGGTATGAGATGGTATTTGTCATTTGAATAAGACAATAATAACCTAAACCATAGGATCTAATATAAGCCATGGGGGAATAATGGGTGTGAGATGGTAGTTGTCATTTTAATAAGGCTAAGGTAAAATAAATGGTTTAGAACATGCACATTGGCATATAGATACTAAATCTATAATATTAAAAAAGGAATTATTAAGAGATATCAAGTGTTGTCTCCATTTAAAAACCTAATCTTGATGTTTATGAATTTTATTAATATACTTGACAAGAGAGGTGATATAAAAAAAATCAATAACTATTACTAATTGGAATCCAAAGTGGATGATATATGCATCCATAGTGCACATATATATTTTTAATAAAGGAAATCTAATTTTAGGCAAATTGTAGATTTTCTTTTAGAAAAATTATAAATTAGAATTATGTTTAGAATACAAGAAACCCTAAGGTAGCTAGGGTTTTGAGATCAAAGATCAGGTTTAACAAATTTTCAACCCTAAAAATATATATTAGGTAATATATGGTTAATAATATATAAATGAATAAACACAAGAGTGATAAAATATATATATCAGGATAAATATTTGTAAAACTTAGATAGAACCTATACTAAATATATTATACTAAGATATACTAAAAATGAAAAGTATAGATATGTTAGTTATGGTAATGATAATGAAAAAATTAATTAGATGATTTTAATACTAATAGAGATCTAGATATAGAATAAGTAGGAATCAAATTATAAGATTATTCTATAAAATTCACTAAATTATGTATTTAGTGCCTCCATTGCATTAAATACTTGTGTCAACCTAGGATAGTTACATCGACACTAGTGGTTGGGTTCGATTAAATTATCCTATATAGAATACCTACTAAAATAGGATGTCACCACATAGGTGCTTCTAGGTATTTTTTCACCTTTTCTATGAAGCATTCAGATCTAGGTCATGGACTATCACTCCTTATAAAATAGAAAAACCATTGTTCTTCTTCCTCATGGTGGCTATGGGAAAAATGAGTTAGTGGGAGATCTATGTTGTGTTATCCCAAATACCCATTTATTAATGAGTGTTGCTTACATATATAGTACTTTGAATAGGGCCTTATAATTATGTAGTTATCCCTTATGTGTGCGCTTATGTGTGAATCATGTAAAATGTGAAAATCAAGTACAGTAGTTACCTACCTTGTAACTTGTCAAATGAGGCTCTTAGGATGATCCTTCAGTACTTCAAACCTGTGTATGTGTTTTTATATTATTTATATGATAATAGGATAAAATATGAAAGATTTAATTTATTGAAATCTTAATTAAATGTTTTTGATAAGCTTCCTTAGTCTGTGATAGGTGAGGAATGAGTGAGGGTTTATCTTTTATTTATACCAATCCCTTTAGATAAATAACTTGCATTAAGTCACTTAGGCATACCATTAGGATGTGTTTCATTTTAAAATTAGATGACTTCATGGTACTGGACACTTATGTCAAAGTACATTACCTACATCAATGTAGGTATATGTCTGAGATGCAAGTGTCTAGGGAGAAGGAAACTAGGTACAAGCTCAAAAATTTTAGAGGTAGAATATAAGTAGGTTTTAAGTATTATGGGAAAGATATAAGGCTTGGGTCATCAACATAAGACTATTAGGACTAAGATATAAGACAAGGAGCATAAAAAAGAGTAGAAGCAATAGTTGTGGAATTAGGGAAAGTCTAGAACTGATAAAAATAGACAAGGTCTAAGTTTTCCAAGGGCACAAGATTGAGATGTTATATAATTCAAAAATAGTGTCTACACCATGTTAAAATAATGTATATGCATATATATGGATATATATATGAAAATTAATATCAAATAAATTCACACAACACCAAATGTAAGTGGAAAATCATGAGAGAGAGGCAAAATCCCCATGTTGATTATTCATATATGAGAAAAATTTACCCTAATACATTATCTCTCTATTCACTTCTTCTTAGACAACTTATTCACAAAACCCAAACAATATTTGAATATTGTAATCTATTTGAATGTATTCTATTTGATTATGATTTTACCACCTAAAATCATTTATAAGTGGATTGAACAATTATAAACAATGGGTTAAACCTCCCACCAAAATAATAGTAATTTTAAAAATTATTTATTTTATTATTTATTAACATGAGTATTAACTCATTTAATTTAAATAACAAAATATATTATTATTTATTTATCAATGTAATATAATTTATTAATATTAGTTATATTCCACTTAGTCATTAATTGTTCCAATAAAAATATAAAATATTTTAAAGTCATATTATCATAAGAAAAGCAAATATATCTTGAAAAGTTAGATCACACCAAAAAAAAATTGTTGGCACATATTCTATTCTATTTTAATTTGGTACATCTATCCCACTTTACAAAAACTACTTAAGTACTAGTAGTGGATTATGGAACTAGTGATGTATAGCTCTAATTTTTATGTTAATCTAGATAAGTATGTTATATGATTGGTAGTCATTTTTTTTTTTCATGATTAGTTATATTGGAGAATATTTTCATATGTTTATATTATGTTCTATGGTCATGTTTAGTATGATTCCATTTGAAAATGGTTTGAATTATAGTAGTGATTAATACTTATATATTCTGAGTATTTAATTACTTGTTAGAATCTTAGACTAACTACTTTTTATTCAATTGAAGTTATTATAGGAATTTTCCACCCTCATAGGTAGTATAGAGGGAGAGTATCATTGGAGAGGGTGGTGTATATACTAACATTAGGGATTGAAATAATTAATTTGAACCCTCAAAAATTACATTCTAGTTTTCATGAGTGAAATGAATTTTACTTATATTTCTTGTTCTATCAGTAGATAAGGCATGTTTGCATTGTCTGAATTCATCACTTGTCATGATTTTAATATTATGTGAAGTTTATGATTTTATTGTATGATTTGATTAGAATTATATTTGTGTTTATTTTCTTGATTTCATTAAAATATCATCATGAATTATATCATGTTGCATTTTTTTAAGAGAAGTCAATTATGTGTTTTAAACCCAAGAGAGTGTCGATTGCTTATTTGACCTTGTTTGAATTGGTCACATTATTCCCATTTTTGGTGTTACATTGATGATGTAAATTCACTCCAAATTCAACTAATTAGAATAAATTTTGTGAATTTAATATTATGTGGTTATTATTATGGGAAAATTCCATGAAGTTGAAAGGAAAAGAATTAGGCTTATTTTTGTTTATTTCTATTATGACATGAGTTGACTTCACCATCTCGAGGATGAAGTTTTCATGTAGATTACATTCCTAAAGATAGGCTGAATTATTGAAATATAATATAAAAATGGATGATTTCAAGCATTTGTTTAACTAATTTCCATGTTGGTGAACTCACAAGATAGTAGGATAATTACCTAGACATGCAAAATGTGCATGAGTTTTAGGAAAAAGAATAAGAAGAAAGTATGAAAATAAAATGGTGATGAAAAAAAATAAGTGAACCCTTTGAAATAATAAGAGGGAAACTACCATCATTTACAACTATAATGACTAATTTTTTTATACCCAAGGAAATAGAAACTTTGAATTTGTGTATATAAAATGAAAGAGTTTTTACTTTACAATTTAGACCCATTTGGGACTAATAATTAATAGTTGTTTGACTTGGATTAATGTAAACCCTCTTTAATTGAATTTATTGGTAGATTCTCTTTATAAAAAAATTAGGGCATCATATTTATATACTTGGGGATGAAATTTTATTCCATCTCTAGGGGTATAAAAACGATACTAAGCCTTGTTATTTAGTTGGTCTATTATAGATGAAGTCAACAATGTATTTTAGTTTTTCATAGAATAATTATTATGTCAAATAGCATCAAATCATTCATTTTTTAAAGCCCACTAAACTACTATAGGTATAAGGGACTTGTTTTGAATTATTAAAATCCATTTTTACCATGAAAAGAATTGTATGTTATATATTTTAAAAGTATTAGTTGCATAGTCTTGTTTGTTTTGAAATGAACTAAAAAGAATAAAAAACTGAGCATGTCTTGTCATAAGTCATAATTTGGAACTTGTGCAAGTGTTAGTAGTAAAATGATGAGACTTGTAGTTACCAGTTACTCTTTTGATAAGATCTTTATTTGTAATTCATAGAACTATTTTTTATATACTTATAGGGATTGGCTATAAAATTCTATGTGATTAAAATATAAACTAAAATGAATAAAAATCCTGCCCAGGATTAGTATACATATAAATGAGTTGTAAAAGTAACTCTAGCTCATTTATGACCTGAACACTTATGTCAATTAGAAAATTATAGAAGGGTGATAGGGAAATATAGTTTTTTTATACATACAAATAAAACTCTAATATGGGATTTACTCTTATAAATGTATATACATCAAAAATCTTAGATTTCATGGGACTGTGCATACATATTGAAACTAAAAATCCATATACCTTTTTTGTTTAAATATTACTCAATTTGAGCATAATATAAGTGAGTTATAATAACCAATTTTAATTTTTTATAGGTTAGAGACTCCTTCTACATTTGCACTAGTTGTCACAAAGTTTTAAAATTAAATAATATAGTTATATTTTGAGTATATTCTATCAAAAGGCATATTTATTATGTTTAGGTTTATATCAAAAATAAATTCTTATAGTTGTATTCTTATAGTCAGAGGGACTTAGATTTGTTATATTTGAATTACTATAGAATACAAATTTGGCATCTAGTTATGTATATATGTAAATTTACATGTAAATTAATTTGAGCATTCTTGTGTGTGTGTGTGTGTGTGTGTGTGTGTAAACATATGTGTATTTTTACAAACTTGTATATTATCATTTAAAAGGATGAGACATGAATGTATAGAATTGACAATGAATAGTTCCTTGAAAACTTACCTTTATTCATATTCATAAATGAATATATATTTAGATAAAAAAATAATAATATATACATACATCAAGGTGTGTAAATATTTAGTCAAATAAATACTATGATATCCACTTGAATATATATTTGATTTTATTAGGATGATTTTGTATAACTGTAAGTGAAAATGGGAATTCTGAGTTAGAGATATAAGTGAATATATTTACAGTGAAATGGGTAATTTGTCTATTGATTGTGTGTTTAACATAAATATATTCAATTGAATAAAAATTATGACATTTTCATGTAATGATGAAATATAGAAAGAATTCTAAGAAGGAAATGTTTTCAATAAAGTACAAGACAAGCTTAGATACATTATTTATATTTTATGAGTTAGTTAAAGACTCTTTTGATTATATTGATGATTGATTTTTATATCACCAAACATATATCTATGAAAGGAATCCAAATTTAAAACACTATATCTATTTCATACCATATGTCTATTTCCTCTTAAACACAATTCATGTGTGTGTGTGTGTGTGTGTGTGTGTGTGTGTGTGTGTGTGTGTGTTCATGTGTGTGTGTGTGTGTGTGTGTGTGTGAGAGAGAGAGAGAGAGATATTGGTTTAAGTGTAATTCATTTGAAGAATTTATACATATCACTATTTAGGTTGAGTGAATAGAAATAATGAGATTGTAGATTGATGATTGTTTGTACCTTACATTTCTATTTGATTTGGGTGTATGTTACAATCTATATTTAATATGCCTTAATTTTATACATGCTAATTAGTAGGCATGTCTCCTATGATATATATATATATATATATATATATATATATATATATATATATATATATATATATATATATATATATATGAGGATGCTAAGTTATAACTCATAGAACTACCCCATAATATTACCTAATTTTTGTGTTTCATTATCAGAGAGTTTGTGTGAGTGGAATTGACTCAGATCCATGTGAGATCTAATTTATATAATGAAAACTTTGGATAGAGTAATGTTATAGCTAAGACATTATCATTCCACTATATTTTCTAATTTACATATGTATGTTGATGTCATATTAGATAAAATATTTGTTTTTATGGTCTATATGATTGCTACATGTATTAGTGATTGTACACACATGAGTTTCAATTGATTTCTTGATATCTGCATTGTTCTAATCTACCCCTCTAAGAAGGGAACGACCAGTCCTAATGGGGAGGTGTGAAAAAGGCTACTGGTCTATGGTTGGAGGTAAAGCACTTGGATGATGCTCTCTCTTTGATCATCTATTCAACCATTTAAGATCATACTCATGGATATTTATATGGATCATTGAATTATTTGTGAGACTCATTTGTATTTATGTACATGCTATATTTCATCAATGACTTTGTACAAAAAATGTAATATGTAGTATATTATTAATTTTTGGATATTTAGCATAGCAGTGTCTATGATAGTTGTAATTAATTTTTAATATTATAACAATAGTGGTTTTAAGATTATTATAGTTTTATTTATGGACTTTATCAATAATTTGGTGTACTTGACTTTCCATTGTTCATATTATGAGAAATGTTTATTTTGAAATTTTTTATACATTGTTTGGAAACTAAATATATCATTTTATTAACCAATGGATTGATAAAATTCTACATTTATTATTTTACAAATAGTTGTGGATGATTCAATAAGTAAACCATTTATGGGGGTTGTAATAGAATCTCAAAATTCACAGTTGGCTTCATGATATATTTGACGTCTATTGGGGTCTAGTAGGCTAGTAAATTAGGTTAGGATGCCTCTTTACCTAATTATTTATATCTTACATTTTTGTTCCATCTAATTTCTCATGCAAGTGCCCAATATTCACAGTAGACCAATAGCTTTATAAGGGTCCTGAGAAGTAGGGAACATGTCATGGAAAGGTGAAATAATTTTATTTTTCATTTATCTAACCTTCATGGGATGATGTTTATACTTCACTTGTTATCTCAATATTAGGATTTATAGGTGGTGTTATATTGGTCATGTTATCAATTAATTTTTCACCCTTTGGAAGGTAGTTCAAACATTCCAAATTTTATGTAACATGGAAACACCTCGAGGTTATGGTTACCCTATTAGAGATGTGAATCTATAGGTTAAAGGGCTAGCTCCCCTTGATGAATCACTTAGGTTCAAACACTAATCTACCAATTACTATTAAAAGGGAGATAAATCTAATCTAATGGAGGTGATGTACCAAATATGATTTTACCACTAAAAACCAACTACAAATTCACTTCAAACAAGAGACTAAAATGCACATGACACTAATCTAAACCTACCTCTCTACATTAATGTTTCTCATGAAGGTTGTGAAGAGTACTTGAGATAGGAGGACTAGTCAATAGGTCATGACATGACATTATTGAAAAAATTACTCACTAAACACTTACACCTTACTTTGACACTTCACGAGACCTACAAAAAGGATTTTAAACTGAACATGAATTCTAAATAAGGACAAGCATGCCAAGTACTCAACAATATCACTTAGTAAGATCAAATATTCAAGAATGCATATTGAAACCAATCCATGGAGAAGGTAAAACCAAACTATTATCATTGATCAAATTTTGTAAATGGGTAGGAATTTACCATACCTAGGTGGAGGATACAAACTTAGTTTATCAAGGCTCAATATATAGAGAAAGTGAAAGAATAAGGAGAGAAGGGCATATAATAGAGAGTGAGACAAGTGTCCAAAATGAGTTACATCAAGAAGGTATGAAACTACCCCATTGGGTCTTTAATGATAAGTGTTATTCTTATGAAGATTCTCTTCTACTCCAAGTGGCATGGAAGTTTCAAGCCTTGCTTGACATCTTGCCTTGCTCCTCAAAACCTCCACTTTCCTTGGATTTTGAATATAAAAGTGGCATTATTGATGTTAATTTCATATTGAGTTACATATTTTATCAAATCTTGACACCTTTAAACTGTTCTCTTTAAGTTTCTTTTAACACATCGCTTCATTATCTTGCAAGGTATCTAGAAGTCTCTTCATCTCACTAGGCTTATCTTGCTTACATGTGCAAAAACTTGAAATAATCTTCTCCAACTATTTATATTTCCTATTCACATCATATTAGACCTTTAAAAACTCATTTTTAAGTCTCAAACTACCCTCAATAATTCATTTTGCACCAAAAGGACTCATTTAGCCTCATTCCTTGTAATTAGGAAAACATGTAAACTTCCTTATGTAGAATAATGTCTGAATTTTATTGAGAAATAGAGCATATATTTTATGACCTATTATACCATTATAGTTTTATGTTAAATTTCATGTCCAAACTATGAGTGGAAGTTCCTTGTTTCTACCTTTATCTAACCTCAATTAGGCCTCTTTGCCTAGAATCCTATTTTTCTACTCCATATCTCTCCCACACATTTGAAACTTGATAAAATAATTTTATTAAATTTACCTAGACTTTAAAAAACCTCCATGTCAAATTTGAGGCTCTAAGACCTTGTGAAAGTGTGAGAACCATGAAATGGCCTTGAAACCTAGTCTCATTTTAGCCCTGTTTGAGATTGCCTTGAAAAATAGAGTTTATTTGATCGCTTAAAGGATGTAATTTGTATATTTATTGGATTTAATGGATTAATTACATCTCATGTTACCTTTATAAATATTTTTAAATTTTCCAACCTTTAAAAACTCCTAAAAAACACTAAGAACCTTGTAAAACAATGCATTTATTACATTCTATACAATTGCAAGTACAAACAAAGTACACCTAGAGAATATAATTAGAGAAATAAAAAAATACAAGATTTTTTATCTTAAAATAAGGTCATATCATGTTATTTCAATTTTCATCTCTCTCCACGAGTCATTACTAGGGTTTATAAGGGTTTTAGGCATGTTATGTTCTTAATGATTGTTCATATATAATAGATCTTCTTTCTCTCTCATAATTCCACAACATTATATTTAGGTGATCCATCCACAACCTAAAAACACTATTTTCCACCATGAATCTTATGATCAAAATTTGGTACCACTCAGGTGGTTGAGTGTGCATTTGAGAGGGGTTTGCATTCTTAAGCCTTGTTCATGAAGGTCAGGGATCTAAACTAGAAACCACTTCCATAATTTGTAGTGTATGGACCTTATTACCTCATATAATATATATTTATATACATTCATTAGTGTCATGGAATCACCAAGCAAGAGAATATTATTCTTAAATGATATTCATGCATAAAGTGAGCTTGAAGAGGTCTTAAGGCCAAATTGGCACTTTTATTGCCTGCCCCTATCTTTGGATAGTATTTTAGGACTATTAAAACATTAAAAACTTGTAAAATCCATCATATATTCATTTTTATTTCATTATACCATCCTATCTATGACTATCCTAGAGGTTTGCCTATGTATGAATTGGGTTCTACATGCCTAGACAAGGTTCCCAATGTTTATTTTAATTTTGATTGAGTCTGATGGTATAAATGAGATTATAAAACCCTAAAATTATTAAAATTATTTGCCTTTACCTCTCATAAATATTTAATTCCCTTATCCAGGCAAATACCTTTCATTAACCTAGGTAGGCCTATAGACACTAGTATGATTGTGTAGGTAGTGGTTTGAGGTGGTCTTGATAGTTAAAATGTCACTTCTTTGCCTTAAATTATTTATGGATGCTATTTTAGGTTTTTAATATATAATTTTACCTTTAATAGTCCTCAAACTTTAACTTTACTCCTAGCAAGTCACCCTTTCCGTGATTGTCTAAATGGGTCTATTTTTTTGGACTTAGGCTTTACAAGCCTAAACAAACTTTTAGGCTTGTTACACCTTATTAATAAACATGAAGACTACCTAAATTTTTTATTGTTATTAGGACATTATCCAATGTGATATACCTCCTTTTATGTGATATTTTTTCTTTTTTTAATTTTCTCCATTAAAGTAATCATTTATTGTGATTTGAGGAATTGATTCCATGATGCAAGTAGTGCATAGAGAGATTTAATTTTACACATTTAAAATCTGGTTTATGTGTTTTAAATTAAGATTTTATGGTGAATTAAATCTAATTTTAATTCATTTAATTCATAATAGCTAGTATCAGAGCTTTGGTGGTGGTTTTTTGTTGAAGTGGTAAATCACAAGAAGGGTTATTATCTTGAATGGGAGCTATGGGAGAAGAGATCAGATTTAAAGTTGAGAAATTTGATGGAAATTTTTTTTGTTTGTGTAATATTCAAATATAAGATTACTTGTATTAGAAGGAACTTCATCTCCCCTTGGAGGGGAAAGGAGAACAACTTGTAACCATGAGTGATGTTGATTGGACATTACCTGGCAAGAAGGCATTGGGAGCCATATGGTTATGCCTTGCATATTTTGTTACATTAAACATTTTAGATGAGAAATATACATAGAATCTCATGGATAAACTTAAAAATTTATATGAGAAACCATCTACTTCAAATAAAATATTTATTATGAAAATGTCTAAGAATGGTTCTATTGCTAATCATTTAATTGATTTTAATATGGTTGTAAGTATGATCACTTCTATTATAAGTAAATGTGATGATGAACTTAGAGATTTTATGATATTATGTTCTTTACCTAATATTTAGGATATCTTGGTTAGGGTTGTGAGTAATGCAGTCCTTACCAAGGGAAGTTTAGATTTTAATGATGTTGTAGGTGTGATTCTTAGCAAGGAAATGCAAAGGAAGAGCACTAGTGAATAATCTTTAGGGAATTATTTGAATCTTGAAACTATAGGGAGGCAAAAGGACAAGAGAAAAGGAAACCATGTAAATTCAAAGGGTAGATAAGTCTAGATTTAGAGCCAAGATGGTATGTTGGCATTATGGAAAGAGTGGACACTCAAAAAAGGATTCTCAGTCACTTCAAGACAAGAATGCCAATAAGGAGTAAATTAATGAGGTAAATGTGGCCTTAGGTAAATAATGTTAGGATGCCTTAATTATTTCTTTGGATAATTTTTCTAAGTATTGGGTATTAGATTTAGGGGCTTTTCATGTCACCCCACATAGGCATTATTCTATTTATAATGTTCCAAAATTTTTGGGACATGTTTATACTGTGAGATAGTAGGGAAAGGTTGTGTTCAAGTGAAAATTTATAATGGGAACACATGGATACTTAAGGATTTAATACATGTGCTTATGTTGAGATAAACTTTGGTTTCAATGGGGTAATTAGGTAATGAGGGTTATTTGGTAATGTTTACTATAGATTCTTGGAAAGTTACCAAAGGTGCTCTTATGGTTGTAATAGGTAAGAAAGTCGAGACATTATATTTGATGACTAGTGTTGATTCTTGTGATTTAGTTGTTATAGATGGAAATGTAACTATGTGGCACGACAGGGTTAGTCATATGAGACATATGGGCATGGATATATTAAAATACAATTTGCCTAGATTAAAATATATTGATTTCAACTTCTATAAGGACTGTTTGTACAAGAAATAGAAGTGAGTTAAGTTTTTGAAATTTAGACCCACAAAGAAAGAGCATAAGTGAGAGTTGGTACATTTATATGTATGGGGACTAGCTTGGGTATCTGTTATTGGTGGTTTCAATCATTATGTCACTTTTATTGTTGATTCAACTAGGAAAGTTTGGTTTTATTACATTAAAATAAAATCTGATGTTTTTGATACTTTTAATAAGTGTAAAGCTTTTGTTTAGAATGAAATAGATCTCAAGTTGAAATGTCTCATATCAGATAATAGAGGTGAGTATTGTAGTAAACCTTTATTTTATTATTGTTCTAATAATGGAATCTATAGGAAATCGATGGTTCTAATAACTCCACAATAGAATTGTGTATCTAAAAGGATGAGCATAATAATAATGGAACATGTTAGGAGTATGAGGTTACATACAGGGTTGCCTTTACAGTTTTGGGCATACGCAGTTATCATGACAATTTATCTAACTAATAGAGGACCTTCAATGTCTTTAGATGGAGGCATTCTTGAACAATCTTGGTCTAGTAAGAATGTTGATTATTATTTTCATAGAGTCTTTAGATGTAAGGCTTCTGCTCTTGTTAAGAAAGAGGATAGGACCAAGTTAGAGGCAAAATTAGAAAAAATACACATTTCTTGGTTATAGTGAGATGACTTTGGTTTTTATTTATAGAGAATTAGATATAATAAAATATTTTAGTCTATAGATGTAATCTTTAATGAAAAATTCATGTATAATAATGAGTTGTAGGAACATGAACATGAATAGAAAGAGTACACAGTATTAGATGAAATTATAGATGATAAAGTATCCAATGAATGGATTCAGGGACCTTTTACACAAGGACCCCAAAATCCTATGGTAAGGTTTTCTAGGGTAAGAAGAACACCTAAACATTTTTCTCCTTCTTTGAATTATTTATCACTCACTTACAATGGAGAACCAGTGTGTTATGAAAAAGCAATGTAGGTAGATGCCTGAAATAAGTAGGAGAAAGCCATGGATGAAGAGCATAGATCTCTCATGGAAAACTAAACATGGGATTGGGTAAGGCAACCCAAGGTCAAGATTGCATTGTCAAACAAGTGGATTTATAGAATAAAAGAAGAAGATGAAAGGGGGAAAATTTATAAGGCTAGAATGGTGGTCAAGGGGTTTTCACAAAAATTAGGTAATGATTTTGATGAGATTTTTTATCCTATTATAAAAATGACTTCTATTAGGACTATTCTTGGTTTAGATGTAGTCAAGGATTTTCATTTAGAATAGTTAGATGTGAAAACTTCTTTTCTTCATGGTGATTTGGATGAAGAGTTGTATATGGAGCAACGACAGGGATATGAGGTTAAATGGAAGGAGAACTATGTGGGCAGACTAAAGAAGAGCTTGTATGGCTTGAAACAAGCTCCATGGAAATGGTATAATAAATATTATTGTTTTATGTTCTAATAAGGTTATCAAAGGTTTAATTATGACCATTATGTATACATCAAACATTTTGATGATAGTTATTTTATTACATTATGCTTGTATGTGGATGACATGTTAGTTATAGAAAAGAACATAAATCATATGCATATACTTAAGAAATAATTTAGTGACTCCTTTTCTATGAAGGATTTTGGTGCAACAAAGCAAATATTTGGTATTATGATTACTAATTATAGAAGGAGAGGAAGTTGATTTTATCCTAATTAGAGTATGTAAAGAAAGTCTTAGAAAGTTTTAGCATATTGGATGATAAATCTAGGGGTACTCCTTTGGTAGGATACTTTAGATTATCAAAGGAGCAGTGTCCTAAGATAGAGGTTGAAAAGCTTAAGATGTCTAATGTACCTTACTCATATGCATTTGGTAGCTTGATTTATGCCATGGTTTGTACTAAGCTAGATATTAGCCATGTAGTGAAAATTGTGAGTAGGTATATGAGTGATCTTAGTTATGAGCATTGGCAAGCAGTGAAATAGATTCTTTGGTACTTGAGAGGAACCATGGATGTTTCATTATGTTATGGCAAATTAGATACCACTTTTCATGGTTATGTGGACTCAAATATGGTAGGGGATATTTATAGTAGGATAAGTATGATAGGATATATATTTACTATTGGAGATATAATGGTTATTTGGATTTATAAGATATAGAATGTTGTGTCTTTATCAACCATAGAGGCAAAGTATGTTACTACCACAGAGGCTAACAAGGAGATGATTTTGTTATAAAAATTGTTTCAAGAGTTGGGGCATGAGCAAAAAATTAGGAGACTACACAATGATAGTCAGAGTGTTATTCATTTGGAAAATAACTATGCTTTCCACTTGAGGACAAAACACATTTAATTATGTTATCACTTCATCATGAAAACTTTGGAAGAGAACTTGGTGAAGCTAGAGAAGATTCATACTAGCCAAAATCCTTTAGATATGATGACCAAGGTGGTTAAATTAGACAAATTGAGACTATGTTTATATTTGGTTGGTCTTATTGGTCATGAAGCATTGATAGATTTTATTCAAGAGAAATGGTCTCCAAGTGGGAGATTATTGAGTGTGGATCCCTTTGTGTCTATCACATGAGCTTGGTAGAACATTTTGGGGGATTAGAAAGCTCCACAAATATGGGGAACACATTTTCTTGTGACTCCACCTTTTATGGAACTTTGCTTCCATGTGAGTGGAATATTCTAAGATATTTTTATACTTTCTATGTCAACTTCCATGTTTTGTGGAAGTGGAATTAAAATACTTGTTTTAGGGAGTTAGTGTTTAAATATCTAATTTCCATGTTGAATTCCATGTTTTATGGAAGTAGGATTGACTTCCTTGTTTTATGGAGTTAGTTATTATCTCATTTTTACTTGTGTAAACCTTTTTGAAGGAGATATGAAAATGGCATGTTCCTTGGTGGGCTTTTGGATAAGCATGACTAGGTGGAGGTTGGCATGTTTCCTTGAGGATAAGGCCATCTTGGTTAAGCATGGTGAGTTTCTCCTTCTTAGATGGATTTATTCCATCTTTGTTTATATACAGATGGTTGTGTGACTTTATAGAATGATTTTTTTATTTATATGGTGTGGTATAGTAGCTTTTGGTGTGATTATTTATAGGTATAAGTGTGGTATAACATCTATGGATTATTTTTGATAGACATCAGATTTGGATTATAAATTTAGAGAACTCTTTTATGAATTCTTGAGGAGATATTCAATCTGTATGAGAGGTTCTCTTTGGAGAGTTTGTACTATTATTTTGTGATTATTTTTATTGAGGAATTTCTTGGTGGATGTAGCCCATATTGGGTGAACCATGGTATATATGTCTTATGTGATATCTCTAGTTTTTTATTTTCTCTATTAAATCAATCATTTAATATGATTTGAGGAATTGATTCCATGATGCAATTAGTGCATAGAGATCTAATTTTACACATTTAAAATATAGTTTATGAATTTTAAATTAATATTTTATGGTGAATTAAATCTAATTTAAATTCAATTAATTCCTAACAATTAGTATCAGAGCTTTGGTGGTGTTTTCTACTAAATTGGTCAATCACAAGAAGGGTTCTTAGCTTGAGTGGGAGCTATGGGAGAAGAGATCAGATTCTGAGTTGAGACAACTAATGGAAAAAAAATTGGTTTGTGAAAAATACAAATGGAAGATTAATTGTATCAGAAGGAACTTCATCTCCCCTTTGAGGGAAAAGGAGGATAACCTATAACCATGAGTGATGTTGATTAGACATTGCTTGGTAGGGAGGCATTGGGAGACATATGATTATGCCTTCAATATTCTATTACATTCAACATTTCAAATGACAAATCTGCAAAGGATCTCATGGATAAATTTAGAAAGTTATATGAGAAACCCTTTGCTTTGAATAAAATGTTTATTATGAAAAGATTATTTAATATGAAAATGTCTAAGAATGGTTCTATTGATAATCATTTAAATGATTTTAATACAATCATGAGTATGCTCACTTATTTTGGAATTAAATTTGATGATGAAGTTAAATCTTTGTTGATTTTGTATTCTTTACCTAATAGTTGGGATAGCTTGGTTATGGATATGAGTAATGTAATCCCTATGAAGGGAAGATTAAATTTTGAGGATGTTGTAGGTGTGATTCTTAGTGAGGAAATGTGAAGGAATAAAATTGGTGAATCATCTTCAAAGAATGATTTGACTATTGAAAATAGAGGGAGGCAACATGAAAAGAGCAAAGGAAACCATGAAAAGTCAAAGGGTAGATCAAAATCTTGATCTAAATCCAAGAAGGTATGTTGGCATTGTGGGAAGAGTAGACACTCAAAGAAGGAATGTTGGTCACTTCAAGATAAGAATGTCAACAAGGAGGAAATGAATGAGGTAAATGTGATATTAGGTAATTCATGTCAATATGCCTTAATCATTTCTTTGAATAATTTTTTTGAGTCTTGGGTATTAGATTCAGGGGCTTATTTTCATGCCACCCCACATAAGTATTATTTTACTGATTATGTTTAAGAAAATTTGGGACATGTTTATCTTGGTGATGATGAACCATGTGAGATAGTAGGGAAATGTTGTGTTCAGGTGAAAATATATAATGGGAACACATAGATACTTAAGGATGTCACACATGTGCCTATGTTGAGATGGAATTTGGTTTTAGTGGGGTAATTAGGTAGTGAGGGTTGTTCGATAATGTTTATTATAGATTCTTGGAAAGTTACCAAAGGTGTTATTGTGGTTATAAGAGCTAAAAAATTTAGTACATTATATTTGACTAGTAGTGTTGATTCTTATTATTTAGTTTCTACAAATGGAAATGCAACTATGTGGTACTACAAGCTCAATCATATGAGACATAAGGGCATGAAGATCTTAAAATACAAGTTGCTTGGATTAAAAGATATTGATTTAGACTTATGTGAGGACTATGTGTATAATAAATAGAAGCAAGATAAGTTCCTAAAATTTAGACCCATAAAGAAAGAGCATAAATTAGAGTTGGTACATTTAGATGTATGGGGACCAACTCAAGTATCTTCTATTGGTGGTTCCAATTATTATGTCATTTTTATTGATGATGAAAATAGAAAAATTTGGGTTTATTGAATTAAAAGGAAATATTATGTATTTGAAACTTTTAATAAGTGGAAAGCCTTGGTTGAGAATGAAATAGGTCTCAAGTAGAAATGTCTCAGATCAGATAATGGAGGTGAGTATTGTAATAATGCTTTCTTTGATTATTGTTCTAATAACATAATCCATAGGCAAAATATGGTTTCAAGAACTCCATATCAAAATGGGGTATCTAAAAGGATGAATATAACAATAATGGAACATGCTAGGAGTATGAGATTACATGTAGGGTTTCCTTTATAATTTTGGGTAGAAGAAGTTAACACGCTAGTTTATCTGATTAACATAAGACCTTAAATGCCTTTGGATGGTGGAATTATTGAAAAAGATTGGTCTAGTAAGAATGTTGATTATTCTTTTATTAGAGTCTTTATATGTGAGTCTTTTGTTCTTATTAAAATAGAGGATAGGCAAAATTAAAAAAATGCACATTTGTTGGTTATGGTGAGGATGAATTTAGTTTATGTTTATGGAGCATTAGAGATAAGAAAATATTTTTGTCTAGAGATGTAATCTTTAATGAAAAAGTCATGTATAAGAATCAGTTGCAAGCATAGGAATAGGAATATAAAGAGTACATAGTATTGGATGACATTATAGATAGAAAAGTATCCAATGAATCAGTTTTATAGGGTAAGAAGAGCACCTAAACATTTTTCTCCTTCTTTGAATTATTTATTACTCACTGAGAATGGAGAACTAGTGTGTTATGAGGAATAAATGTAGGTAGATGCCAAAAAGAAGTGGGAGAAAGCCATGGATGAGGAGTATAAATCTCTCATGGAGAACCAAATGTGGGATTTGGTAAGGCTACCCAAGGGAAAGAGTGCATTCAAAAACAAGTGGATATATTGAATAAAATAAGAAGATGAAGGGAGAAAAAGGTTAAAGGCCAAAATGGTGGTCAAGGGGTTTACACAAAAATTAGTTATTGATTTTGATGATATTTTTTCTCTTGGTATAGAAATGACTTATATTAGGACTATTCTTGGTTTAGTTGTAGTTGAGGATTTGCACTTAGAATAGTTAGATGTGAAAACTAATTTTCTTCATGGTGATTTGGATGAACAGTTGTATATGGATTAGCCATAGGGATATGAGGTCAAAGTAAATGAGAACTATGTGTGGAGACTAAAGAAGAGATTGTATGGCCTGAAACAAGCTCCATGACAATGGTATAATATATTTGATTGTTTTATGTTAGATAAAGGTTATCAAAGGTATAATTTTGACCATTGTATGTACATAAAACATTTTGATGATGGTTATTTTATTATATTATGTTTGTATGTGGATGACATATTAGTTGTAGGAAAGAACATACAACATATTCATATACTTAATAAATATCTTAGTGACTCCTTTTATATGAAAGATTTGGGTGTAGTGAAGCAAATCCTTGGTATGAGGATTACTTGTGATAGAAAGGAAAGGAATCTAATTTTATCTTAATCAAACTATGTGAAGAAAGTCTTGAAAAGGTTTAGCATGTTAGATGCTAAATCTATTCATACTCCTTTGGCATGCCACTTTAGATGATCAAAGGAGCAGTGTCCCAAGATGAAGGTTGAAAATCTTAAAATGTCCAATGTACCTTACTCATTGGTAGTTAGTAGCTTGATATATGCTAGGGATTATACTAGGCCAAATATTATTGATGTAGTGGGAGTTGTGAGTAGGTATATGAGTGATCTTGGTTATGAGAATTGGAAAGAATTGAAATGGATTTTTCAGTACTTGAGAGAAACCATGGATTTTGCATTATGTTATGGTGGATCATATACCACTTTACATGGTTATGTGGACTTAGATATGATAGGGTATATTGATAGTAGGAAAAGTATGATAGGATATATATCTAATATTAGATATATAGTGATTAGTTAGATTTACAAGATACATAAGGTTGTGGCTTTGTCAACCATAAAGGTAGAGTATGTTTCTACCATAGAGGCTAGAAAGGAGATGATTTAGTTATAGCAATTATCTTGAGAGTTAGGGCATAAGCAGGAAGTTGGGAGACTACATAGTGATAGTCAAAGTGATATTCATTTGTCAGAGAACTCCACTTTCCACTTGAGGACAAAATACATTCAATTAAATTATCACTTCACCATGAAAATTTTGGAGGAGAACTTGTGAAGCTAGAGAAGATTTATACTAGCTAGAATCCTATGGATATGATGACCAAGGTGGTCACATTGGACAAATTGAGACTATGTTCAGATTTGGTTAGTCTTAATGGTCATGGAGTAGTGATAGATTTTGTTCAAGAGAAATGGTCTCCAAGTGGGAGATTATTGAGTGTGGATCCCTTTGTGGTTATCACATGACCTTGGTGAAACATTTTTGGGGCTTAGAAAGCTCAAAAAATATGGGGATCACATTTTCTTGTGACTCCACCTTTTATGGAACTTTGATTCCATGTGAGTGGAATATTCTTAGATATTTTTCTAATTTTTGTGTTGACTACCATGTTTTGTGGAAGTGGGATTGACTTCCTTATTTTAGGGAGTTAGTTGTTAAATATCTAATTTCCATGTTGACTTCCATGTTTTGTGGGAGTGGGATTGACTTGCTTATTTTAAGGAATTAGTTATTATCTCATTATTACTTATATAAGTATTTTTTGGAGGAGAGATGATGATGGCATGTTCCTTCCTTGGTGGGATTTTGGATAAGCATGACTAGGTGGAGGATGGTGTGTTTCCTGGAGGATAAGGCCATGTTGGATAATCATGGTGAGTTTCTCCTTCTTGGATGGATTTTTTCCATATTTGTTTATATATAAGTGGTTGTGTGAATTTTTAGATTGATGTTGTTATTTATATGGTGTGGTATAACAACTTGTGGTGTGATTATTTATAGGTATAGGTATGGCATAACATCTATGGATTATTGTTGATAGACATCAGATTTAGATGAGCAATTTAGAGAATTCTTTTGTGAATTTTTGAGGAGATATTCAATCTTCATGAGAGTTTCTCTTTAGAAAGTATGTACTCTGGTTTTTTCCATATTTTTATTGAAGAATTTCTTGGTGTATGTATCCCACATTGGGTGAACCATAGTATATCTATCTTATGTGATATTATTGGTTTTTTATTTTCTCTATTAAAGTAATCATTTACTATGATTTGATGAATTGATTTCGTGATGCAAGTAATGCATAGAGAGATATAATTTTACACATTTAAAATCTAGTTTATGTTTTCTAAATTAAGATTTTATGATGAATTAAATCTGGTTTGAATTCATTTAATTCCTAACACTATGATTGGACTAGAGGTTTGCCTATGTATGAATTGGGTTGTACAGGCCTAGATAAGGTTTCCAGTGTTTATTTTAATTTTGATTGAGTTTGAGGGTATAAATGAGATTATAAAACATTAAACATATTAAAATTATTTTCCTTTCCATATCACAAATATTTAATTCCCTCATTCAGGTAAATACCTCTCATGAACTTAGATAGACCTGTAAACACTAGTCTGACTATATAGGTAGAGGTTTGAGGTGATCTTGATAGTTAAAATGTCACTCCTTTGCCTTAAATTATCTATGGATGATCTTTTAGATATGTACTATAATATTATACCTTAAATTATCCTTATACTTCAACTTTACTCCCAAAAATTCACCCTTTCCATCATTGTCTATATGGGTTTATTCTGTTGGACGTAGGTTTTACAAGCTTGAATAAACTTATAGGCTTGTTACACCTTCTTACTAACTATGAAGACTACCTAAAGGTTATATTGTTATTATTACATCATTAAATTTTATATACCTCCTTTCATATACCTTTATATCTTTAAAAACAATCATTCTCTTAGGCATTTGGCCAGGCAGGCTTGTAACTTGCATTGGCTCATGTATGCAAGGTTTAAAGCCCTATTTTGGCCAATATATTTAGTCAATAATTCATATCTATTTTGATCATAAAATTACATATTTTATATCTATCTCTTCACCCAAGCTCCCATATCACTGACTGTAAGTATCATCCTTTTCTCAAACCTTGTAAATAGCTTGTGATGCCTAAATTAGCCTACAGGTGTCAGTTTGGTGTTTGAATTAATTAAAAAAAAATTAGGACTTAAATTTAAAAAATTTGAATTATCAATGAATATATCATATTATTTATAGTTAATCAACCTTATTTATAACTCTTAAGACACCATGATTCCAAGAGCATACAATCTCCTTCTTACTCCTCTCTAGGATTGGCTGTAGGCATTAGTTCTTGGGATCTTAGTTCTATCCTAGGAGTTTATAATTATTTTTCAAGTGATTAGACATTAAAATAATATTATTTAGTTTTAAAAACACTTCATTTACCCTATTAAACTTTTTCAAGGCACTACATATTCACTGTATGCATCTATTAGCTTATACCTTCCAAGGCATGATTGTAGATGACTATTGGAGGAGGGCTTGAGCATGAAGTTAAGAATTGTTATTATCACTCCATCATGACACTTTCAAATATTTAAAACTTCATATATATTTCCTTCTCACTTTATCAAAATGTTCATTGGCTCCTTCATAGTATTCATAAACTTTTGTTTTTTATCCTTGTACTTAGACCTGTGTAGGAGTATTAGGATTGTGAACTCAATCTTCTTGACTCTCTCTTGAATTACAAATTTTTTATGTGTATTATCTGGTTTTTAAATCCTATAAAATTTACACCAAATAATTTTCCCACATAAAATATTCTTTGATAGTTAGTTTTAGTCTAAAATGAGGACCTATAAATATGTCACCTATAGGTCTTAATTTTGCTTATATGGATTTAAAAGACAACTAAAATTTGAGTCTTGAAGTTTAAATAATGAATAAAATATTTTTATTTCCTTATCACCTTTAAAAATCTTGGACTTTATAACTAATCATATTTCATCTGCAACCTGTCTATTCACATGTACAAACTATGTATACAATCAACTCATATACAAAATTTTGCATTGAAAATGAGGGTCTCTTCATTCATCATGTCTCTTGATGATGTCATAAGATTATAAAAAGTTCAAATGAATTTTTTAGTTTATATCAAGGTATTTTAATTGTTTTAACACTCTCATCTTGGACCCTAGACCCCACTAAGATCACTTACAAGTTTGCAAACCTGTGAGTGAATGAAGCACTTTATAATCTTATTTGAGAGTATATATTTGGTCATTTCACTCTAAATTAATTATATATATAGTCTTAAAGGTGTTTTATCATGCATAAAAATGACTTATTTTTTCCATTCAGACCCAACATTAGTAGTCAGACCTAGAGAAGGTTTCTCATGAACATAAACCATGGTTTCAAAGAGTGAAAAACATGATGTTTCTTGAAAGACTATTTGAAAAGAGATAATTATAAATATATTACACATGAATTATGTAATATTAAGGAATTTAAACCTCTAAAAATTAAAAACATCTCAAACAAACCAAAATTAAACTTGTAGTAGGATGTTATGCCCACACACTTAAGACACATTTCTCCTTTCAAGAGAATAACTCATGAATTTTAATTTATTGATTAAACCAAAATTAAATGTGTCATTATTTCCTTTTAAAACACTCCATAAAACCATTGTCCTTTAATGAATTTTGGCATGAAGATATAAAAGAAAAAATAGGCCCTAGTTGAATGGACAACAAGTAGTGACCTCCTATCACTCTTAGTGATTGTTCATAGAGAAGAAGAGATGAATATATAAAATATTTCCAAAAAATTGAATAATAATATTAACCCCTCCTCTAGAAAAAAAATAGTACTTAAATCTCTCTCCTTTATTCATACTACCCACTTGAATTTTACTCTTGTAAGCTTTTAAAGAGAGCAATGGAGGTTCTAAAGAAAATATAGAATTTTTAGGACCTTCCTATGAAAATAAAATGTGTATTTAACATGTATAATATTAAATTACACTTATGAAATCATTTTTTCCTTAATATGAGTTCACAAGTTCGTACAATTACCCAAAACTCCCTTCAAAGTGTTAAAAATCAAGATTCTAACCAATTCATGACTTGATAACATATTTAAAAGTTATGTAACTACTAAAAGATATTTGGAAAGTTTATTTTATGAAATATTCACTTTGGTGTGGTTTGGAATACATTAAATTGATCAAAAATCACCTTTTTCTTTATAAAACACTACCTTAAAGTCCAAAAAATAACCTTATAATTTATAAATCAACATAAAATGCTTAAACAAGGTTATTAAGACATGAAATGACCTCCAAGAAAACCTAAGGACCTATTATACCACTTGACCAAGTTTCACCACTCCATGACATGACTAGTTCTAGTACACATAAAGACAAAGTATTACCTTAATTTCTCCAAAATAACCTTAATCAGTTATAATAAGGATTTATAAAGACATTTTAGATACCATATAAGGCATAAGATTACTTTGAACTAGGTTAAAAAGACATGACACTCAAGGTTTTTCATATAAGGGTTGGCATTTTGACCTTGGGAGTCAAAATTATTGAGCAAATTAGTGATTCACAAGGGTAGTATGCCTATTATGCTAAATGGATCAGTAGCATTGTCCTTGCATTGGGAAATGGAGTCATTTACACTTAGATTCAAACCTAAAAAAACCTTTACCATGACAAGACAAGATAGTTTAACCTCAAAACACATAAAACAAAGACACCACACATAAAGAAAACAACAAGACACACACATGTGATATCAAGAACTTAGAGAACACAACAAAAAAGAAAGAAAACTAGTAATATATAATTAACTCAAAATTTTCTTCTTCCTCATAGGTCAAAAGGGAAGCTTGTGGTGTCTCTTTATATATTAGATGAATAATGTCATGAGGCAAGATACCTCTTAGACCTTTCTCTTGCTGACATCATCCTTTCCTTGCTTTCCACTCCTCTCAGCGTGCTCTCAAGTGAATTGATAATTTTAAACCAATCACTTATAAAGGTGAACTCATAGTGTAATTCAAAATCCTTCTCATGATGTTTCTTGATGCTTGTACCAATCTCAAACATAACTACTTATTGGTTCATAGGAGCAAATTCATTATTAGCCTCTAAGAATTACATGGCATGAGGTACTTGGTCTTTACTGACTTCATGTGGATCATCACATTATTTATAAATTAATAAAACAACATCAATGTCATATTTAATCTATCCAATATTATCTATAATCAAGTTAAGAGACTCAAACTCATTGCATATGTCTAGGTACTGCTATCAAAGATCTTTGTCCTTCTCTTGGCATCTTTCTTGAAGAGATACAACTTGAAGCACATCCTTAGAGGATTATTCTTCTATTTTATTAGTTTTATTAGTATGCATTTCTTACTCATCAATCTTCTCTTATTCTCCTATAAGTACCAACTTATCAATACATTCATATTATTTGAACATTTTCAAATAGGTTTGCCACATGTCCTTCAAATCTCCTTGAACCTACTCATTTTTCTTAACAAGGTCAATCAACATGATGTATTTCCCAAGAGCCTTTTTTTTTTACATATTCACAAACTTTTCCATTGACCAAGGCATCAACTTTAACACTATTCTCATAGGAGGATACAACATCATAAATATCACACTTTTCTTCATTTTTGAAGACTGATTTGCGTCTATTTTCTCTAATTAGATTACCAATGGTAAATTACTCATCAAGTTTACTTGAATAATCTTCATGAAATTTAATTATAACTATTTATTCTTCACTTATCTCCCATAAGACATGCTCCTATTCAAGGAGGTATGTGGTTAGAGGGTGATGGGCATGTGCATGAGTTGGATAGGGAATATGAGGTATGGTAGATGGCTCATGAATGGGCTTGGGAATGGAGGAAGTACTTTTGAAACTTGGGGTCTTAGATATAGTGGATTATTGAATGAAATATTGAAAGAAAAGTAAGATGAGTTGGGAAATAAACATTTTATTCTCTTTAACAAACACCTCATATTTATCATGGCTTTCTTGAGACTCTTCAACAACTACAACTTTATCTTTGACCTTCTCAACTAAAGCCTTTTTTTTTTTTGAAAACCTTGTTGAATATACCTCTAAGATGGACAAGATAGAGGTTATTGGGGAGTGGGCCATGGAGCTTGGTTAGGCATAAATATCCCTTTGACTTTAATCTCTTGATCTTGGATCTCTTTCTCCTTCTTTATCTTCATCTCCATCTATTTAATTTTCTTGTCAATATTCTCTTGGAAAATCTTTTCGTGAAGGTGTATAGTGACCTCATGAGGATAAGGAATATAAGAAGGTTGATATGAGATACAATAGGACTCTTAAGGAGGGATGGGATAGATTTGTATAAGTTCATATTATTATTTGAATTCAACTCCATAACATATAATTTTCTCACCTTGATTACTCCATCATTTCACCATTTGATTCCATCTTGTAGTCTTTAAAGAATTATTGGGGAGTTCTAGAGAAAGAGAAGTAGAATTTTTTCTCTTAATAATAGGCTACTCAGCAAAAACCTCCTCTTTACATTGAATTCTCTCCTAGATGGAATTCTAAGAAGGGAGGGTTTGAGGAGTATATGAAGGATTTGAGACACTTTGAATCTCATTTGTAAATGTCTCAAGGAATAATGGATGACATATATGAGGTCTAAGGTGTTGTGTATGAATACACATAAGGCTGATAGAATTGGACTTGTTGTTCTCATGGTTTCTTATCTTATCCTTAAAAATTTTAATGAGACCACTTAAATCCATCATCTCAGTTGAGAATCTTTTCCAATTTTTTTTCTATATAGCTTCCAATTCTTCTTTCATTATCTATAATAAATATATCATGTCATGAATGAGGTGACTAGGGATATATTGACCATATTCCCTTTGTGTATCTATCCTTACCATGTAATTTTCATATCCTTAGAGAGTTTGCTTCAAACATGAAATTAAATGATTTGAGAATATTGATCATAGGATTGGTATGACTCATGAAAATGTTTCTAAGGATCATAGGACTGATATGGATCATAGTGAGGTTGATAAAACTCACCATAGGACTAATATGGAATATTATAAGCTTGAGGAGCCTCACCAACTTGTATAAAATTGAACTATACTTCAAACTAAACCATAAAAACCTCATCAAGACAATGAAATGAAGCACAACTTACTTTGAATAAGTGATTATCATTCTAGAACCATATAATCATGCATGGAGTCACCATTGATGTTTTTAATTCCTCCAAAGGTTGATATACAAAATAAAAATACCAAGAATTATTTCACAACTTTGGACCTTAATCCCACTGAGTTTTCCAAAACTATTATCAATCAAATTTTCACCCTTTAGAAGGTATTTCAACCCTTCCAAATTTGATGTAACATGAAAACATCTCAAGGTTGCGGGTACTTTATTGGAGAGGTAAATCTCTTGCTTAAAGGGATAGCTCCCCTTTATGAATTATTTAAGATCAAACACTAATCTATCACTTGATAGGAAAATGGAGAGAAACTTATGCTAATGGATGTGATGCACCAGATATGATTTTATCACTAACAACATGATGCAAATACACTTCAACTAAGATACTAGCATGTACATGACAGTAATCCAAATATACCTCTCTACATCAATTTTTCTCATGAAGGTTATGAATATTACTTGAGCTAGGAGGACTATTCAAGAGGTCATGACATGACACTATTGAAAAGACTACTCACTAAACACTTACACCTTATGTTGACACTTCAAGAAACTTACAAAAAGGATTCGAAACTAAACATGAAATCTAAACAAAGACAAGCATCCCAAGGAAGCAAGAATATCACTTAACAAGATCAAATAGTCAAGCATGCATATTGAATCTATTCCATGTATAAGGTAAAATGATACTATTCTAATTAATCAAAGGATACAAATGGTTAGGTTTTTTCCATACTTAGGTGGAGGATACAAACCTAGCTTATCAAGGCTCAATATATAGAGAAAATGAGAGAAGGAGATAAGGGCATAGGAGAGAGTGAGACAAGTTTTCAAAAGAAGTTACAAAAATAAAAAGGTATGAAAATTACCCATTAGGTTTTCAAATACAAGTGATAGTTTTGTGAATATGCTCTTCTACTCCAAGTGGTGTAGAAATTTCAAACCTTAGTTGACACTTTTCCTTCCTCCTCAAAACTACCCTTTGCCTTAGATTGTGAATGGATAATTAGACTTATTTATGGTTAGGTCATGTTTATTTACATATTTTCTCTGCTCTTGACACCTTTCAGATGATCTCTAAAGGTTCCTTTTGACACATCACTTATTTATCTTGATAGGTGTCTAGAAGTGTCTTCATCTTACTAGGCCAATCTTGCTTACAAGTGTAAAAACTTTAATTCATCTTATACAATTCATTCTCTCTCAATGTATGTCCTATAAACATAATATCAAACCTAAAATAACTCATTTAAAAGTCTCAAACTACCCTCAAGAATTAATTTTACACCAAAAGGCCTCATTTAGCCTCATTCTTTATAGCCTTAAAAATGTGTAAACCTCATTTTGTAGAAGAATGTACAAATTTATTGATAAATTGAGAAAATATTTGAGGATATAGTATCCCCTTATATCTTCATTTCAAATTTAATTTCCATACTCTGAGTGGAAGTTAAATTAGGCCTCCTTACCCAAATTGAAGACTATTTTTCTGCTCTAGATCTCTCCCAAATGTTTGAAACCACTAAAAAGTGTTTTATCTAATTTAAATATATTATCACCAACCTCCATGTCAAATTTGAGGCTCTGATATCCTTTGGAAGTGTGAGAACCATGAAATGGCCTTGAAACTTAGTCTCATTTTATGCCTATTTGAGACTACCTTGAAAAATGGAGTTTGTTTGATCACTTCCAAGATGTGTTGTGGAGTTTTTTGGTTTGAATGGATGAAATACATCATAGGTAGCCTCTCCAAATAGTTTTCAAGTGTCCAACCTTTAAAAACTCTTGTAAAACATCAAAAAACTAGAAAAATAGTGCATTTATTGTAGTCTATACAACTACAAGTATAGAAAAAGTATAGCTATATAATATACTTGGAGAAATCAACAATATCCATGAGGTTTCATTAGAAAATCATGTCACATCATGTTATTTATAGGTTCATCTCTCTCAATTGGTCTCTACTAGGGTTTTAGGAAGGTTTTAGGCATGTTATATTCTTAAGGATTGTTCATAAAAAACAAATCATCTTTATCTCTCATAATGACATAATATTGTAGTTAGGGGACCCCTCCAACACCTCCAAACACCATTTTACACCATGCATATTATCAAGAAATTTATGAGAAAAATTTGGTGCCACTTAGGTGGTTGAGTCTGCATTTGAGATGGGTTTACATTATTAAGCCTTGTTCATGAAGGTTGAGGATCTAAACCAACAACCACTTCCATGATGTTTCAATGTATGGAAATCATTACCTCCTCTAATAGTAATTTATATCCATTCATTAGGTTCATTTCATCACCAATCAAGATAATACTATTCTTTAATTATAGTCATGCATGAAGGGATCTCAAAGAGGTCTTAAGTCCAAATTGGCAACTTTATTGCCTTCACTTATCTTTGGATAGTCTTGTAGGACTATGACAACATTCCAAAATTTTAAACTACATTATATATTAATTTTGATTTCATTATATCATCATATATATGACTATCCTAGAGGTCTTCCTATGTATGAATTAGGTTTTATAAGGCTAGACAAGGTTTCCAATGTTTTTTTTAGTTTTGATTGAGTCTAAGGGTCTAAATGAGATTTTAACACATTGAACATATTCAAATTATTTTCATTTCCCTCTCATAGACATTTAATTCACTTATTCAATAAAATACCTCTCATGAACTTAGGCAGGCCTATAGAAACTAATCTAACTATGTAGTCAAACTTCAAATTTACTCCCAACAAGTCACCCTTTTTCATGATTGTCTATATGGGTTTGTGATCTTGAACTTAGGTTTTACAAGCCTAAGAAAACTTGAGGCTAGTTACACCTTCTTACTAAATATGAATACTGCATAAAGGTTGTACTGGTATTAGGACATCATTCAATGTGAGTTACCTCCTTTCACAAACCTCTATATAATTATAAACAAGCATTCTCTTAGGCATTTATCCAAGTAGGCCTATAACTTGCATTGGCTTGTATATGCAATGTTTAAATCCTTATTTAAAATAATATATTTAATCAATCCTTCATATTTATTTTGATCCTCAAATGACCTATGCACTATATATCTCTTCACCCAAGCTCTTATATCACTAAATATAGACAACATCTTCTTCTCAAACCTTGTAAATAACTTGTGTTGCCTAGATTATCATATAGGTGTCAGTTTGGTGTTTGAATGAATTAAAAGTTTTTTATGATATAATTTTCAAAACTTTGACATCTCAATGAATATATCATATTATTCAAATTCTATCACCCTTATTTGGCACTCTAAAGACACCATGATTCCACAAGCATATAGTCTACTTCTTACTTCTCTCTAGGTCTGGCTGTAGGTGTTAGCTATTAGGATATTGGTTATATCTTAGGAGTTTATAATGATACTAAAAGTTATTATACATTAAAAACATCTTAATTATTATTCATAACCCTTCTCTAACCCTATGCAACTTTTTCAAGGCACTACATCTTCACTATATGCACATATTATCTTATACCTTCCAAGGCATGGCTATATATGACTATTAGAAGAGGGATTGATCATGAAGCTAAGAATTGGAATTATAAATCCATAATTAAACCTTGAAATAATAAAAAACTCATTGATAGTTCCTTCTCACTTTCTCACAAGGTTCATTGGATCCTTCATAGTATTCACAAACTTTTATTTTCTATCCTTGTATTCAAACCTATGTAGGAGTATTAAGCTTATGAACTTAGTCTTCTTGACTCTCTCTTTAATTGCAAATGATTTAAGTGTCTTCAATGTTTTTTACCTCTTCTAAAATTTATACTAAATCATGGTCCCACATAATCTCTTCCTTGATAGTTGGTTTTAGTCCAAATTGAGAACTTATAGGTCTGTCACCTTTAGGTCTTCATTTTGCTTTTATGGACTGTAAAGACAACCAACATCTGAGTCTTAAAGTTTAAAGATTGCATCAAATCTTCTTATTTACTTATCACCTTTAATCAATCCTAAAACTCCTAAGTAATCATATTTCATCCCTAACCTATCTATTCACATGTATAGATTGTGCATACAATCAACTCATGTACAAGATTTTGCATTAAAAGTGAAGGTCTCTTCATTCATTCGTGTCACTTAATGATGCCATAGGATTTTAAAAAGGTCAACTGAATGTTTTAATTGGATATCAATTTATTTTAAATATTTTAAAACTTTCATCCTTGACCCTAGACCACATAAAATCTCACTTATAGGTCTACAGACCAATGAGTGAATGAAACACCTTATAATCTTGTTTGAGAGTACATATTTGGTCATTTCAATCTCACTTTATTAGACCTATAGTTTTCAAGGTGTTTTATCATGAATAAAAATGACTTAATTTTTCCATTCAAACCCAACATTGGTACTCAAACATGGATAAGGTTGCTCATGAATACCGACCATGCTTCCAAAGAGTGCAAAACTTGATGTTTTTTGATAGACTAATTGCAATGAGCTAATTCTCAAGAGATAAAAAAATAAATTGTGGAATATTGAGGAGGTTTTCCATGAATTATGAAGTAATTGAAACATATTAAAATGAAAAACATATCAAACAAACCAAAATAGACTTGAAGTAGGATGATATTCCCACACACTTAAGACACTTTTATCCTTTGAAGTGAACACCTAATGAAGTTTAATTTCTTGATTAAACCACCATGAAAGGGGTAATTTTTTACTTGAAAAACACTCCACAAAATATTTATCCTCCAATGAATTCTATCACTATGAAATAAGAGTCAAGTAGACCCTTCTTGAATGGACAAAGCATAGTGACCTTCTATCACTCTTAGCGATATTCATAAATAAGAGGGGATGAATATAAAAAATATTTCCACAAAATGGAATCCTACTAAGACCCACTCCTATGTCAAAAATTTTAGGACTCAAGTATCTCTCCTTCGTCCATACTATCCACTTGAATTTTATTCTTGCAAAGTTGTGAAGAGAATGATGGAGATTCTGAAGCAATGTTTGTATTTTTAGGACTTTACCCTACAAAAAAAACATGAATTTGAATTGTATAATTTTAAAGGACCCTTTTGAAATGTTTTTTCCTAAATATTAGTTTACAAATCCATAAAAGTGTCCTAAACTCCTTTCAAAGTGTTAAAAATTTAGATTATAACCAATTTGTGACTTTATGACATATGTGTTAGTTATTTAATTAATCCAATATCATTTTAAATTGTATTTAATAATAATGTTTTTGGGCTTTGTCATACATGAAAGTTATCAAAAATCACCTTTTTAAAATAAAACACTACCTTAAAGTCCATAAAAGAACCTTAAAAATTCTAGATCAACATAAAATGTTTAAACAATATGATTAAGACATGAAATGACCTTTAAAGACATGTAAGGAACTATGGGGCCATTGACCAAGTTTCATCACTCCATGACATGACTAAGATATTACACACAAAGATAACGTATTACCTTAATTTCTCTAAAATAACCTTAATAAATGTTGATAAGGCTTTATAAATACCTTTTAGAGACCATATAAGGCATGCCAAGCCTTTTAGCTAGGTTAAAAAGACATGATACTCAATATTTTACCTATAGGAGTTGATGTTTTGACCTTGGGGATCAAAATTAGTCAGCAGGTCCTTGATGTCAAAATTTCTTAGCCTTCCCCACTTAATTATAGTGTTTTATATCCACCAAAGATTTACAAGTCACCCTTATGATTCCTTGCTTCATTTTATCTTCATATTCTCTCTCTCAATATCCCCTTGATGAATATTTATTTTAGTTGATCACATCCCTCTTCTTCATATTTCCATCATTTCTTTATATTCTTCAAATTTGACTATTGCCTTTCATTTATGATGCCTCTTATATTTTTCTATTTTATTAATTGTATTGTAATACCTTGGGGAATAAAACTAGGACTTCCTCACATACACCCACTACATTTCATATCTACATCATCTTCATCATCATATTTATGCCTCTAGAAGGTCATGTTTTCCAACAATTTTCTTTAGCACAAGCATTGATTTCAATTTTTTGCTCATTAGATTATTTAATTTCCTTTATTGTATATCATTTTTTTATTATCTTTCATATTTTATTACATTGGATATATCTTCTTTCCATTAATTGTTTCACCTTATTTTTCATCTTATCTTACATTTGATGTGGATTATGACTTCTTATGTACAATGTTTTACATATCATTTTTATTTATTTAGAAATTTTATCTTACCTACATTTTCTATGTTTTATATTCATTCATTTTACTTTCACATCTTTGATTTCTTGATTTTTATTTATACTTACTTATAATGTCATTTTTACGCTTTAATTCTGTTCTTTTTTACCATGTATTTACTCACATTTTTTTGAAAGGAATAAAACATACATAACATAATAATATCCTCATAAACATGATATTATAAGTATAATATGAGATAAGAGAAATATATACTTACAATCCCATGTATAAAAAAGGAATAAATAATAATATATATAGATACACACACATGTCAAAACCTTTCTACATGTCAAATACATAAAAATTATACATTTAGGTCTATGTTCCACACTCAACCCCATTTGGTGGTTGATGAACTATTATCCCTAAGGAAGCTATAGTTTTGACCACCTTCAAAGATTTTTTTAATGTCTAGGTATGAGATTATAATAATGTGACCTCTCTTTGTGCTTCAACCAATTTTATCTCTAGCTAGTGTTATCAGTATGGATTACACCCTTTAAGGTAGAGGAGTTTCAAACCTATCTCATCTAGATAATATAATGGAATCACCCCTAGTTGTGGGTATCCTAATGAGTGAGGTGAATCTGTAGTTTTTGGGCTAGCTCCCTTGATTTATCATCTAACCTCAACTAATAAGCCTACTTTATTTGTTGATGAAAAGGGATATAAGATAAATGAATTAAAATACTATACTACATAAGGTGATGTACCAATATTTTATATCTCCTATACTTTATCCTTCAATAATACTTATGGACCAAAACAAAGATTAATTTCTAAGAAACTCTCTCTAAAGGACTCCTACACATTAGTTCTTTACATGGAGGTTATGATAAATAACTATGATGTTAAAGGTATAATCACTGAAAGGTAGGAGAGTGTGAATTAGTGAGCCTAGAAAATACAAATTCAATTTCAAACCTTTCAAGTTCTTAATCAATTACCATAAGCATTCATGAAGCATACACATAATTCATAGCAATGAACAAGAGAGACAATGCAAAATCAATCACATGACATATGTTGGAAACCCTTTTTTGGGAGAAAACCCACTAGAACCTACAATTGGACTACTATTTTATAATAATAATAACTAATTTAGACTAGATGCAATTTATCAAGAAACTACAATCCCTTGTTCAGTGAGATTATAATTCCACAAGGTGTTATCACACCTATCTAGTTGAGTTGTAATAACAATTATACCTTTAAAAACTTTCACCTTTCAAGGAGGTATCAACCCCATTATAGTTTGAGCAACCATAACAACACCTATTAACACATCCACCTTTGAATTGATGTCTTTAAAACCTAATGATGAGCCTCTGATTATCACTCTTCACCTTCGCTCACACTCAATCTACAAGAGCACTATTATGCTAATAGAATTATGACTTACAGATCATACAAATAGTCCTCAATATATTCTACTCTTTAACTCATCTACTAGGTACCCACTCTTTCCTTTGATTCATAAAACTATGCTCTCAAATGCATATTCCACCCATAAGTCTCTCTCCAAGTCTAGAAACCAACACATTTAGTTTCATAATTTATAGAGATATCATGATTATCAACATGTTGGTTATCCATTAGGCATGGCTTAACCCTTAAAATACCTACCATAATAATACATATCTCAATACAATCTTCATAGGTCAGCCATAATATCTATGGGTCACCCTTAAGCAGCTACACCTTTCAATTAGGCCCTTGTAGCTCTTATAGGTCTCATGGAGACCTATTCACCCATTTATCACTTCATCAAAATTTTAATAACATATTACCACTTCAAAAATCATGGACCCATTCCATATGATCTATATATCCCCATTAAGTTATAATAACCAACATAGTACCCTTCTACTTAAGCATAATTTGTTTAAACAACATTTTGTGCACACAGTCACCATGAACAAATACATAGTTGACTTTTAAAACTTTGATCATATTTAATATGATTGTTAAAAACTTTATAATGAACAAATATCATACTAATATAGTCTGAAACACTCCAAAATATCTAATTTAACATGATACATCAAAATACCATTAGAATGAGCTCAAATATCCTTCTGAGGTCACTTGTAAAACACAATCAAACACATAGTCAAATTTGAACTATCATAACTTTTACTATACACAATTTAATATTCTAAGATATATATTTATATATGAACCTTGGATTCCTCTACAAGTTCACTTTTTACACCATGAGTAAATTCTATCTATATTGAAAGATATGGCCCAAAAACTAGACATGGGTCTTTCTTTTACAAATTCAAATATTCAAATGTAAATGGTCACAGTTAAACTTCAAACACTATGCTTGCACACCATGTCCTAATTACTTAGATAAATCACAAACCATGTATCTTATTTTAAGGAACATGAAATTTACCTTTTATCACTCATTGTTGTTGGAAATATTGTCATTGATGTCAAATGTCTAGCATTATTGGTGATAAAGGCCCCATTGCATTTAATGATGTTTTTAATATTTATTTCTTGGATAATATGTGTTAATATTTATTTAATATTAATGAATATATATATATATATTTTTTGCATATAATTCAAAAGAGGGCCCGTGGATAAGTCAAAGAGTCATGGGGTAAAGATGAAAGAGGAAGGGAACGTATTTTCTCATGAAAAGTCACCTTGAGGAATTCCAAGAGTCACCATGTGAAGACAAAAGAGGTATGGCACATTTTTACATGATGGTACACTTTGAGGAATACAAAAAGTCACCAAGATAAAGACAAAATAGGAAAGGACACTTTTTTTTATGAAGGGTCACCATATGACTTTTCAAATGCAAGGATATGAAGGGTCATGCAAGTTTGGCACCATTTTCCATGAGGATTAAAGGGTCACAAAGGGTGAATTTCAAAATTCATTTGGAAAAATATAAATAAAGGATTAAGAAGCCATTTTTTATATACAAGAGAGTGTATGGTTTGTATTTTTTTTTGAAGAGAGGAAAGTAGGAGATATTGTAGAGTTCTATCATTTGTTGAGTAAGAAACATTGAGAGATAGTTGTGTTTTATACACAAGAGGGGTTGGTGCTCACAAATATTTATAAGGGGTTGGTGCTCCTATGGGTTTGTGCTCACAAATAGTTAATGTGTTGGTTTTTGGCAAAGGGGTTGGTGCTCCTACAAGTTGGTGCTTGTGAACTTTGTATTTTGAGTTGGTGCTCATTCATATACTTGAGATTGTTCTCCATGGGTTTTACCACTATGGGTTTCCATGTAAAAATATTCTCTCTCTCTCTCTCTCTCTCTCTCTCTCTCTCTCTCTCTCTCTCTCTCTCTCTCTCTCTCTCTCTCTCTCTCTCTCTCTCTCTCTCTCTCTCGTGTGGTGAAAATTATTATTTTAGTTTTATTGCATATCTTGAGTGTATGATTGAGTGGTTGAAGAAAAGAAATCAGATTAAGAAAAAGACATATAATATACTGATTCACCCCCCCCTCTCAGTATATTTTGTGCTTAAAAATTGGTATCAAAGCAAGTTCCTTTTGAAAAAGTATTACAGCTTGAAGGAAGATTAGGAAAGCATGATGGCTGGATCACATGAATGATTTTATAGAAATAAGGCACCTTTGTTTGATGGGATGAATTATGTTTTTTGGAGCATAAGGATGAAGACTTATTTGATGGCCCTTATATTCAACATATGGCAAGTAGTGGTGGAGGAATATGAAGAGCCACAAACACTTATAACTATTTCCATAGAAAATAAGGTAAGTGAAAATAATGCTAAATCTTTAAATGTTATTTTATGTGGTTTATGTGAATCTAAATTTATTAAAGTTATGTAATGTAAATCTACTCATGAAACTTGGGTAAAACTTGAGAATATTTACAAAGGTGATGGAAAGGTTTAGAAAGCTAAGCTTCAAAATTTTAGAAGACAGTTTGAGAGTTTGAAGATGGAAGAATAATAAAATATAACAAGTTATCTCTTGCGAGTTGATCAAATAGTTAATCAAATTCAAGGTCTTGCAGAAAATTTAGAAGAATTGAATGCAGTTCAAAAGGTTTTGAGATCTCTACCATTGAGATATGATGCAAAAGTTTTGGCAATTAAAGAGATGAAGAATTTAGCCAAGATAAAGATGGATTAACTTCATAGTATTCTTATGGCATATGAGATGTAGACTAAAAAAAAAATAAAACCTCAAACAGAGAAGTGACCTTCAAGACATCAAATAAAGAGAAGGCTAAAATTCAAGAATCAATTGATAATTATAGCGATGATGAAGATGATAATGGAGCTCTATTCATTCGCAAGCCAAAAAAGGGCACAGGTAAATATCAAGGAAAATTACCTTTTAAATATTTTAATTATGGAAAGATTGGACATTTTGTAGCTAAATTCCCAAATAAGGGTAATGATGACAATGAACAAGGAAAGTCTACATATAACAATAGTTTCAAAGGAAAATTCAAAAAGGGATTCGAGAAGAAGAGTTTATATTCTAAAGATCCTAGCTCAGTTGAAGATAGTGGAATCAGTGACTCAAAAGAAGAAGAGATTATATTCATGACCAAACATGAAGATGCCTCCACAAGCAAAAGTATAGATGATCAAGAAGAAGAACATGATGAAGCTGAAGTGAATCTATAAGGAGAACTCATTTGTGCCTTAGAATAGTTAAAAGCTCTTAAAAATAAGAATCAAAGATTAAATCTCTAGATTGAGAAAAATGAAAAGGAGTCAAAGGAAATAATTGAAGATCTACAAGCACACTTTGAAGAAGCCAAGAAGATTGAAGATCTAATGGCACAGTTGAAGATAGTAAGTAAAGAATATGAAAGGTATGTTATTGAAATTGCTTCTTTAAAAGTAGATCTTGAGAAAATAAATAAAGAAATCAATGATAGAGCAGACAATGATTCAAAATTTGAGAATAACACTAATATTCTAAATAAGATATTAGAAAATCAAAGATCAATGTCAGATAAGATAGGTATTATATTTTAAAAAGATAAAAAGAAGATCACTACTTTCATAGACAAGGAAAAAGGAAAGAACTATGTTGAAGCTCTTATAAAAGAAGAAATAAAAAGGGAAGAAGTTAAGAATACAGAGGAAATCTCAAACAAAGAAGGCTAGAGGGAACAGAGCTACAAAAGGCAATTAGGTGAGAGATACACAAATAGGTCCGATTTTTATGGTTACTATTTTTATTGTAATGGATATGGTCATAATAAATTAGAATGCCAAAAAAGATCTAACAATTTTAGAAATAAGGAGAAGAAAAGTCATGCAGAGTCAAGCAAAAGCCACAACTCTTTTGCTCCTCTATCAAGCTTTAATGAAGAGACCATAATATGTTATAAGTGAAAAAAATTAGGGCACATAGCGTGGTACTGTAGAAGTTTTTTCAAGTTAGTCAAGAAGGACCAGAGTTTTAAGGCTCCATTCATCAAGAATAAAGTTCAGACAGGTTCATGGAAAAAGAAACAACCTAAAAAATCTATGTTGGTGCAGATAGCTTTGCATGCAAGAAATGAAGAAAAGAAATGGTTCATTGATAATGGATGTTTGAGGTACATGATAGGAGACAAGAGCATTTTCATAACATTGAAGAATATCAATGGTGGTACAATGAATTTGGAGACAATACTACTACTAGAATTGTTAGAAAAGGTACACTAAGTTTGGATAATAGTAAAACTAAAACTGAAAATGTTTTGTATGTAGAAGGCCTTAAGCATAATCTTTTGAGTGTAACTAAAATATGTGATCAGGGGCACACACTAAAGTTTTATGTAGAAGGTTGTGAAATTAGAAGAAAAAATTCAAATATGTTGGTTGTAGATGCTCAGAGAATAGGCAATAATTTGTATATGCTATTAGACATCAAAGGTCAAGATGTTGTTTGAGTCAAATTGAAGAAAGTTGGCTATGGCACAAGAGAATGGGGCACATAAATTTTTATAATCTTGTCAACATAATAAAGAATAAAGCACTTAGAAATATTCCAAAGATTACAAATCCATCTGACATGCTTTGTGAACCTTGTTAGCATGGGAAGAAGGCTAGAAGGTGGTTCAAAACAAAAGAGTACTCGACTACTTAGATGTTAGAGCTTGCTCACACTAATCTATGTGGACATATGAGAACTCAAAGTACTCAAGGTGAGAATTATTTCATGTTTATTATTGATGGTTTTTCATGTCTGACTTGGGTAATGTTTTTAAATAAAAAATCAAAAACTTTTAGACATTTCAAAGAATTCAAAGTATTAGTTGAGAATGAAACTAGTTTGAAGATTAAGTGTCTGAGATCAGATCTAGGAGGAGAATTCATGTCATATCAATTTATTGAGTTTTGTGAAGACCATGGAATAAAGAGACATTATTTAGCAGCAAAAAATCCATAGAAAAATGGAGTAATTGAATAGAAAAATATAATAGTTTAGGAGATGGTGAGGACAATGCTAAATGAATCCAAGATAGCAGATAAATATTGGAGAGATGTAGTTGCTATAGTAGTGCTTATTCAAAATAGAGAATTTTTGAGATTCAATAGTGACAAGACTCCTTATGAACTATGGAAAGATAAACCAGCAACAGTTGATTATTTCAAAGTTTTTAGTAGCAGACGCTTCATAAAGAGAACATATGAAAAACTTGGTAAGTTTGAATTTAGAGCAGATGAAGGTATATTTCTTGGTTATTCTTGAAAAATTAAATATTATAAATGTTATTAAAAATAACCAAGAATTTTTTTGAAAGTGAAAGTGTCATGATAAAAGAAGATGGAACACAAAGAATTAGTGATCCAATAGACATTCCTGAAATCATTGAAGATGAAGGTTTTGAAGAATCAGATGAAGATGAGAAGGAGAAAAAGGGCACCAAAACTCCATCAAAATATGTTCAAATAAATCATAATGAAAGTGACATCATTAAGGACATAAATGAAGTAATTCACACTAGAAGAATGATGGTAAGTGAATTTGGCAAGTTAATTTTTCTTTTTTATCAAAAATTCAGCCTAGAACATTTTTAGAAGCTAGGCATGATAAGCATTGGGTTAAGGTTATGGACGAAGAATTAAATCAGATAGAAAAGAATGATACTTGGGAATTAGTGCCTAGACTAAAATATCATAATGTGATAGGAAAAAAATGGGTTTATAGAAATAAGTTGAATGAAAATTAAGAAGTGACCAAAAATAAAGCAAGATTAGTATGTAAAGGATATGCTTAGATTGAGGTAATAGATTTTGAAGAAACATTTGCACCAGTGGCAAGGTTATAGGCTCTTAGAATGTTTCTTACATATACAGTGTTTAAAAATTTTCAAAGTAATTTAAATGGATGTCAAATCTACCTTCCTATATGAAAATCTAGAATAAGATGTCTACATTGAGCAACATAAGGTATTTATTCTCTCAAATATTAGTATCCATGTATGTAGATTGAAGAAAGCATTGTATGGATTGAAACAAGCTCCTAGAGCTTGGTATGCAAGACTTGATAAGTACCTATAGGATCAAAGTTTCAAGAGAGGATTTTCTGATAGTAATCTTTACATCAAAATAAAAGGTGAACATCAATTGATTATTGTGTAATATGTTGATGATATTATTTTTGGAGGAAATATTGAAAAGATGACAAGAATTTTTTGATAATATGCAAAAATAATTTGATATGTCTATGCTTGAAGAATTGTCAGTTTTATTAGGATTGCAAATATTTCAATTAGATAAAAGAATTTTCATATCTCAAAGTAAATATGCTAAGGAAATGTTGAATAAATTTGGTTTTGAGGATTATGCACCAGTTGGCACACAATGTGTATAGGAAATAAGGTGAGCAAGGATGAAGATTCACCTATTACAAATCAATCTTTGTATAGATATTTGATTGGTAGTCTTTTATATTTAATAGCATCAAGGCTAGACATCATGCATGTATTAGGTATGGTTTCAAGATATTAGTCATCTCCAAAAGATAGTCATGTTTAGTTGGTGAAGAGAATATTTAGATATATCAAGGGGACATTGGATTCAAAATTATGGTATCCCACTGGTAGAGATTTCACTTTGGTTGCTTATATAGATTCAGACTGGGTAGGGTGCTTGGATGATAGAAAGAGTAAAAGTGGAGGAGCTTTCTTCCTTGGTGATAGCTTAGTATCATGGCTAAGCAAGAAGCAAAATTTAGTATCACTTTCTACAGCTGAAGCAGAATATGTTATAATAGTATTATGTTGTACTCAAGTGTTTTGGATGAAGCAAACTTTGGAAGATATCAAGGTAAATTATGATTAACCTATTTCTATTTTTTATGAATACACAAGTGCTATAAATATTTCAAAGAATCTAGTGATGCATTTAAGAACAAAACATATTCCCATTAGATATCACTTCTTGACAGAGTAGGTTATAGATCAATAGGTTAATATGGAGTATATTAGTACTACAAAGTAGATTATAGATATTTTTACAAAGGCACTACTAAAAAACACATTTGAGTATCTATGAGATAAGTTGGGAGTAATTTATTTTACTTCCTTCCATTAAGATTCAACATTAGTTGAGGGGGAGCTAAGTGTTAGCTCCAGGTAGGCCCTTTGCCATTAATGTCAAAGGGGGAGAATAATAGGTACAGGTACTGGTGTAGAAATAGGTTTACGGAATATATACAGGTTGCTACAATAAGGGGGAGCTACTGTATGTTTTTTAGATGGTAGTATGTATAGGTTTCAGGATGTGGTAATTTTAATTTGAGGTTACCATCAATGACAAAGGGGAAGATTATTGGAAATATTTTCATTGATGTCAAAGGTCTAGCATTATTGGTGATAAAGGCCCCATTGCATTTAATGGTGTTTTTAATATTCATTTCTTGGCTAATGTGTGTTAATATTTGTTTAATATTAATGAATATTTTTTTTTGCATATAAGTCAAAAGAGGGCCCATGGAGAAGTCAAAAAGTCATGAAGTAAAAGATGAAAGAGGAATGGGACGCATTTTCTCATGAAGAGTCACATTAAGTAATTCCAAGAGTCACCATGTGAAGACAAAATAGGTATGGTTCATTTTTCCATGAATGGATACTTTGAGGAATACAAAAAGTCACTAAGATAAAGACAAAAGAGGAAAAGATGCTTTTTCTTATGAAGGGTCACCATATGAATTTTCAAATGCAAGGATACGAAGGGTCATGCAAGTTTGTCACCATTTTCCATGAGGATTGAAGGGTCATAAAGGGTAAATGCCAAAGGTCATTTGGAAAGATATAAATAAAGGCTTGAGAAGCCATTTGTTATATGCAAGAGAGTGCATGGTTTGTATTTTTTTAAGAGAGAAAAAGCAAGAGATATTGTAGAGTTCCATCATTTGTTGAGTAAGTAACATTGAGAGATAGTTTTATTTTATACACAAGAGGGGTTGGTGCTCCTGTGGGTTGGTTTTCATGAATATTTGTAAGGGGTTAGTGCTCTTGTGGGTTAGTGCTCACAAATAGTTACTGTGTTGGTGCTCGACAAAGGGTTTGGTGGTCCTGCAAGTTGGTGCTTGTGAACTTTGTATTTTGATTTGGTGCTCATTCATATACTTGAGATTGTTCTCTATGGTTTTTACCACTTTGGGTTTCCACGTAAAAATTTGGTCTCTCTCTCTCTCTCTCTCTCTCTCTCTCTCTCTCTCTCTCTCTCTCTCTCTCTCTCTCTCTCTCTCTCTCTCTCTCTCTCTCTCTCTCTCTCTCTCTCTCTCTCTCTCTCTCTCTCTCTCGTGTGGTGCAAATTATTATTTCAGTTTTATTGCATATCTTAAATGTATGATTAAGTGGCTAAAGAAAAGAAATCAGATTAATAAAAAGACATATAATATACTAATTCATCCCCCCCCTCTCAGTATATTTAATGCTTAATAATTTTTGGATATTCATCTTGACTATTTAACTTAATCCACTCTGTTGATCTCATATACGTAGCTTGGTCTTTATCTTTGCTTCACATTAAACCTCAAACACTTTTACTCATCTTACTACTTCTAGACATATTGGAATTAAAAAAATCCATTTATATTTTTTGAATAAACTCAATCTTTACTCATTTTAAACATCAAATACTTTGACCCATTTGACTTATTGTGCATTGTAGATATATATGTATGAACTCCCTCAAATAGTTGACCTTGGAAGAAGCTCGATCTTTATCTCTACTCAATGTTAAACATTAAACTCTTAGAAAAATATCTTTTCTTCCCAAATTCTTGGATAAACATGTTTTTTCAATTTTTTTTAAACTTTAACTTGTACAAAAATGACTATGGGAACCTTTGCAATCTATTTGTAAGGTCAACTTTGCACCTTCATATCTTTTGCTTCACTCAAGCGCATGTTTGAAAATTTGGACCATATGATCTACTCACATAATAGAATATAACCATGTATAAAACTAATTCTAAAACCTTTTCATGAGTGGTAAATAATTCCATTAATCTTCTCACTTAGATTTTATTTCCATAGAGCCAATAATGTCAAGAATTTCCTAGAAGGCCAACTCTGCACATGCATATATTTTGATGCACTTTAGTACATGATCTAAAATTTAGTAAAAATAAACTTATCACAAACCTAAACAAATCCAAATGATCAATTTATCCTAAAATTTATACACATTAAAGATATACCATCACCAAACTACTTATTTAGCTCTTTCTTGCCTCATGCAAATTTGGCTAAGTATGAGAAAACACTATCAAACTAAATGGGAGCCCAACATTACGCTTGCATATATTTTGATGAAATTTGGTGCATGATGTGAAACTTATAAAAAATTATCTAAGAATAAATTTTTATCACAACCATATGACCAACTATCTTTAACTCATCCACACATGTCAATGGTGATGTCATCAAACTGCCTACTTAGATTTTCTGCCACTAGGCCAAAAATTTCTATATGACAACAATGATCAACTAGATGAAATCCAAACATGAACACAAGAAATCAAAGCATAAAAAACATATTAGGTACCTCTTTCACATCCTTAAATTACCTTACTCATCCCTAAACATCTCTAATCATGTCAAAATTGAAGATCAACCAAGAATACTTCAAGCATACTATGAGAGGCACATTGCACACTTTGTCATTATCACTTACACTATCAAGGATATTCATCCACTCACTTGGACACACTCATGACATCATCATGACATCACTAATAACTCTCCAATAATATCCCCCTTTATCATTGATTGTCAACACCCATCATAAAATAATATACAACTCATCTTTCTTCTCTCTCCTCAAGTACTCTCAAAATAAGAACTTTCTCCTCCTTTGACACAATGACAAAGTGGGTACAATATGATATTGAGGACCTAAAAATACCACCAATTAGGAGAGGACCATCTTAAAATATGGTACAAACTCCCCCCTTATATTGAGCCTACCTTTTCCTACCTTGATAACATCCTCTTGCTCTATGCCAACACACTCTTCAACCAAGAATTGCAACCAATGAAGAAAAAACATAAAAAAACATTGAAATTTGATCGAACAAATCAAGAAATATCTGAGAGGGACTCCCCATAATATCTTTGATCCATTGTATATTTTGAGTAACTTTACATCTTCACACACCATGAAGAACTAACACACATGATTACTAGCCTTCTTTCTCAAGCTACCACAAGGACAACCAACAAAAATTTATGCCACTCACCAAATAGGAAACATTATCTAAACCAATATTGAGAACTCTCTTTGAAACAAACATACCTTGCTTATTTGGATAAATTGAGGAAAAATCACTCTTCTTTAAACTAGGCTTGTCTAATCTCCTTGTATCCCTACTTAAAACTTACATAGATAAAAAAAAATTAGTATACACACATTCAAGACATAAATTTTCATATTTGGAGCACTCTCATATTCCTCCTTAATGACACCAATTTTCATTCCTGGCTCAACAACTGTAACATACTTACTTTACAAACCAACTTGCCAATTAGGCCTCCAAATTGACAAAAAATTGAATAACTTGAGAACCATAAACCTTAAAATATTTATGAATCATGATTTGACAACCCATGTATCCCATTCAATCAATTAATAAGCCTTATACCACATATCATAAGGCAAAATACTTTTATAGCATAGCCCAAAACCCTACAATCTTAAAATAAACTAAGTCAAAAAACCTCCTTCTAGTCAATGTCCACATATGAAAATTCTTCCAAACTTTGAGATAGCCATCAAATACTTATAGACAAAAATTTCATCCTCCATACCTTTGGGAGCATTGACTTACTATAACCCATTTTTTAGGCCTACTTGTCCTCAAGCCAAAACTAAGAAAACCAAGAGCACTCAAAAATATTCAACTTGACTTCAACAAACCCTTCAAACCATAAAAACCACCTATATCACATCAAAAATAAGTGTAGATAAATTTTTTATCCCCAAACTATTCCATCAATCTCATTGGGCCATATGGAAACACTCATTCTAACCCTATAAAATAGCTCCACAAATCTCTAAAATAAGCTTATGAACTTGTTTCTCCCCCTTAACTAATGACCTTATAATATCAAGACAATTATATATACATATTGGCATTATGATTTTGAGTGCAAAAACTAGATTCTTCATAAGAAATATGTCTCCTAACAAGCATAGGCATAGACACCCTAATTCACAATGTCCTAAAATAATGTAAAATTAGGAGTTGCCCACAACTCCTCATATTCCCTCTCCTCCTTGGTCATCTAATAATTTTAGTTCTTCTTATTCTTCTTAAGATTGAGAGAAGAAAAATTCCCAACCACTACAACATTCTTCTTATATTCTATAATTAGATTGATAATACATGGAGAAAACATAGATTTATGACATACCTTTTCATCTATAAGAACTTCATTTAAAATTGGAGCCTCATCATTAGTATTGATAATTGATGTTATTTGAATGATACTTGCTCAAAAACATCAATATGTTCACTTGGATCCATACACACTTTAGAACAAGCCTCAACCAACACCTTGGTCTTTTCCTTGATCTTGGTCTCTTAATTCTCAACATGAGCAAAACATGAGACCCCTTGGCACTCTTCAACTTTTGTAGCATTCTCAACCATAAAAAATAGATTAATTAGACCTAAAAACTTGTCATGACTCACACTTGTCACCTTTGGATTTCATGAGTTAACTTTCCTTCTTTCTTGCATTCTAGAAACCTAATTAAACCTATTCTATCTTTTATACCTTTTCTTATAGAATCTAGTAATGTGACCTCTCTATTGACACTTGAAGCACACTATACCTTTTGCAAGAAACGTATCTTACCTTACCTAATTTGGACACTTTTTAGAAAAATGTCCCTCATTAAGATAGTTGAATCACTTAACTTTGTTCACACCTTTTGATTAATGACCCCCATTATAGTTCCATGCAAATAAATTTCTAACAGGTCTCTTGCATTCTCTATCTTCATGCCCAAATTTATTACATGTGAAATAGTAACCATTGAAACTTACATACCTCATGGCATTTGGTTGTTTGATCTAATTTTTCTTCATTATACTAGCACCTTCATTCCTTATTTGATGATTTGTCTTTAAATTATAATTATCATGGTTCACATTAATCTTCATCTTATCTTGAGTTACATTATTTTATTCTTATTCATATCCAAGATCAGTTCTATCACTAGCATGCTTTTGAATACTTAGAATATTTTATATATCACATGATCTCTTTTCAAATATCATAAATGTCTTCACCTTACTAAATCTCTTCTCTTAATAAGATTTCAAAGACTCATTTTTAGAAACATACCTTGAACATTCATCTTCTTTACCCTTTAGGCTTGTAGATATTATTTCCAATTGATAACTAAGATGTTTGACCATATATTCATGATCCTTTATATCTTCATTTAATCTTGATTCGTACACACTCAATTTATCTTCATAATATTTGATTTGAGACTTCATATTGTTATTGCTCTTCTTCTCAATCTTCATTTCTTCAAGATCATTTGTCAATGCAATCTCATATTCCATCTCATCTTCATCATCATCTAAATAACTCCAAGTAGACTCCTTTTGATATGATAAATTTCCTTCCTTAGCCATTAATAGAGCTTCATCTTCAATAGAACCATAATCTTCATGGTTATATTCTAAGTCATTATCTTCACTCTCATCTAATGAGCTGCAATCTTCTTTGGTGTAGAGACTCTTCTCATTCTTAAAATATTTATTCTTATTTTTATACTTTCTAAATCCTTTCTTCATGTATGTATTCTTGTATTCATCTTGGCCTTCACCATGTTCTTCATCACCATTCTTCTCATGCTTATGTAGACACTTATGATAAAAATGTCCTATCTCTTCATAATTTATACATTTTAATGGTAGTTTACCTTTATACTTCCCTGAGCCTATGCTTAATTTCCTAGTAATCAAAGCAATTAGTTCATCCTCATCAATATTAGATATGTCATCCTCTTTGTGTTTCTTAGCTTGAAACCTTTTTTTTAATTCATTTATGTCTTTAATGTTTCTTCCTTCTTTGGTGGTATATCATCATTTACTCTCATCTCAAAGGTAGTACGGGTACCATGCAATTGATCCATCTTTAGCTAGATAAGATCATGACTTTATTCTATGGTAAATAATTTTGGATCAAAGTTGAGAGATAGAGACGTTAATACATTTTTAACTATAGTAGCCTCATCAAGTCTCTCTCTAATACATCTAATGATGATCAGAGTCTCATCAAATATCTACAACAAGGATGCCACGTAATCTACTTCCTTCATCTTGAGACTTTAAAATTACCTTTTATGAGTTTGTAACATAGCAAGCTTGACCTTTGAATCTACTTCATTAATGATATAAATTTTTACCTATATTTCTTTATCAAATTTACAATGGATTAAGTTTTTGAACTCCATCTCTATTAGACCACAAGTTATGTCATTCATTACCTTAGAATTATTCTCAAATAGTTTCTTGTTTATAACACTAGATAGAGTAGTAAGAGGAACATAACCATCTAGAATAGATTGCCATACATCAAACCCTAGGGAAATAATATATGTCATAATCCTTACACTCCCAAGAGATTAATTAGATCTACTAAACATTGGTGCTTTATTATTATAGAAACCTCCTTGATTACTACCCATATTGTACCTTGGATCACCTTCAAACTGTCAAGACTTTACCAAAGGACATGCTCTGATACCTATTGTTAGAGATAAAATTAATCATAGGGGGGTGAATAGGTAAGCCTATAAAATATAATTTAAATTTAAATCCTTTCAAGTTATTAATAAATTACCATAACCATAGATGAAGCATACACATCATTCTTAGCAACTAGCAAGAGAGACAATGTAAGATCAATCACATAACACATGACATATGTGAGAAACCCTCTTGGGGGAGAAAACTAATTAGAACATATAATTTTACTATTTTAATATAATAAAAATAACTAATTTAGACCATCTACAATTGATCAAGGAACTAAAATCCCTTATTTAGTGAGATTACAATCCCACAAGGTGATACCACACATGTCTAGTTGAGTTGTAATAATAACTAGAACTTTAGCAAGTTACACCTTTAAATAAATAAATAACCCCCTTAGTTGTTTATAAACCATGAAAACACATATTAACACATCAACCTTTGAAGTTATGTTTTCAATCCCTGATGGTGAGCCTTTGATTATCACTCTTCACCTTTACTCACACTCAATCTACAAGAGCACTATTCTGCCAATAAAATTATGACCTATAGTTCATAAAAAAAGTCCTAAATTTTTCCTTCTATTTAAATAATACATTGAGCACCCACCCTTTCCTTTTATTTACATCACTATGCTCTCAAATCCACTTTCCACCCATAAGTTTCTCTCAAAGTCTAGAAACCAACATATTTGGTTTCACCATTTATAGAGATATCATGATTTTCAACATCTTGGTTGGAAATTAGGCATGAATTAAACCTTAAGGAACCTATTATATGAATAAAAATCTCAATAAAATATTCATAGGTAATCCATATCATCTATGGGTCACCTTTAAGTAGCTACACCTTTCAATTGGGCCATTGTATCTCTTATAGGTCTCATAAAGACCTATTCACCCATTTGGCACTTCATAAAACAAAATAAGAAAAAAATAAAACTTCGAAATTCATAGAACCATTAAATATTATCCATATTTCCCCCTTAAGTTCCAATAACCAACATAGTACCCTTCTATTGAAGCACAATTTTCTCAAACAACATTTTATGTAAACAGTCACCATGAATGAATACATAGTCAACTTCTAAACCTTTGTTCATACTTCATATGATTTATAAAACCTTTATAATGCACAAATATCATATTAATTAATTATAAAACACTCCAAAATATATCAATCAACTTGAGACATCAAAATACCATTGGAATGAGCTCAAATATCCTTCTCAGGTCACATGTAGAACATAGTTAAACACACAGTCAACTTTGGACCATCAAAAATTGATTATAAAAAATTTAAAATATTAAAATATATATTGATATGTGTGATTTTTATTCCTCTATAATTTCTCTTTTCACACTATGAACAAATTCTATCTAGATCAAAAGATATGGCCCAATAACTAGACACTAGTCTTTCCTTTATAAATTTAACTACAAATGATCACAGTTAAACTTTGAACACTATGATTGATATCATGTACTTACTAATTATATCAATTATAAAATATATATATTATTTTAAGGAACTCAGAATTTACCTTTTAACTCTCATAATTGGATCTTCATCTTGCCTTTTTGACTTAATGTGCTTTGTTGATCTCCTGTACGTAGTTTGGTCTTTATCTCTGCTTGATGTTAAATATAAAACACTTATACTTATTTCAATTATTATATAAATCATGAAATAAAAATTATCCATTTATCCTTTTTTAATAAAATAAATATTTACTTAGTTTAAAATTCAAACACTTTGACCCATTTGACTTACTATCACCATAGATCTAGATGTATGTACTCCCATGAACCATTGATCCTTAGAAGAAGCTCGATATTTATCTCTACTCAATGTTAAAAACTGAAAAACTAGAACCAAATTGATCATTCTTTAATTCTTTTATCAATGTACTCCATCAATGTTTCTCAAACTTTAACTTGGGCAAAAATTACTATGGGAACCTTTACAATCTGTCTGTAAGGTCAACTTTACACCTCCATATCTTTTGCTTCATTCTAGTGCATGTTCTAAAATTTTATCTCCTCACATAGGAAAATCAAACCATATGTCAAAATACCCTTGAAACCTTCACATGATATATACATATATATATATATATATATATATATATATATATATATATATATATATATATATATATATATATATATATATATATATATATATATATATATATATATATATATATATTAATTATATATATATATAATTATATTAATCTACTTAATCAAATTTTTATACCATAGAGCTAATAATGTCAAGAATTGCTTAGAAGTCCAAGTTTGCACATGTATTTCTTGTGATGTACTTCAATGCATGATCCAAAATTTATCACAAATAATTTACTAATAAAAATAAAATAAAAATATTATCAACCTCTCCTAAAACATCCACATTTGTGAGATATTCCATCACCAAACCGCTTATTTGACTCTTTCTTGCCTCATGAAAATTTGGCTATGGGAAAACACTGTCAAACTGCGTGGGAGCCCAAATTTTCACTTGAATATCTTTTTATTCACTTTTTAAAATGATATAATTATTTTAAAATGATATAGGCACAAATTTTATCACAACCATATGACCAACTCCCCTTGACTCATCCACATGTGCCAATGGTAATGTCATTAAACTGCCTACTCAAATTTTTTACCACTAGGCCAAAAATGTCTAGATGACAACAATGACCAACCAGGTGAAATCCAAACATGCACACAAGAAATAAAATCATAGATAAAATATTATGTACCTCTTTCACATACTAAAATTACCATACTCATCCATAAACATCTATAATCATGCAAAAATTGAAGATCAACCAAACATACTTCAAGCATACTAGGACAAGCACATTGCACACTTTGTCATTATCACTTAAACTATCAAGGATCTTCATCCACTCACCTGGACAACTTGATTAAATAATCATGAAATAATTGAAAACTCTCTAAAATATTAATTAAGGATGATGAGTAAGAGGTCTAATTTAAGACACTATCAATCATTTTTCACTACAAACACAATCATTATCACCTTCATACACCATAGCCTGCATAAGATCAATCCACTAGTATCTATGTGAGGATAAGGGAGATATAAAGGGATAAAATATCAAAAACTTTTGAAAATAATATAAACACAAACACATTAGAATACCAATATGGATAAGGTTGAATTAGTTTTTATATTAACAAAAGGATACAAGATAAAAAATGGGTAGAACTTTCTCATACCCAATAGAGGGATCCATATAATAACTTTTGAATATCAATTTCTAGAACATGAGAAGGAGAGAGAAGGATAATGTGGCATATAAATGGATTTTAGAGGCCATGATGACCATCATTCATCTAATAAATAGTTATAAACATGAATGAGGGGTAGAAATAGACCCATAACACTCCCCATAGGTGGCCTTGGTGGTATAGTGGCCTTCAATGAGCCTTATGGGAGTATAAGTGTGATTTATGGCCCATTATAGGTCATATTTGACCCCATGAAGACACCATTATACTTGAAAATGATCCATTACTCCTTGACATGTAATAAGAGGCCATGAACCTACTTTTTGGGATAGTTACATGTTTGAAAATGGTCACTACTCACCTAGTTTCCACTCTTCATGCCATTCACATCCCATTCAATAAATTAGTCACCTTGATGAGTGATTGGCCTAAGACTTAGAGACTTTAAAGTTAGTTATGAGTTTGATAATTTATTAGAGAGGTTGGTATAGTGATGATTTTGCCTTTGAGAGTCTTATCACAATATGAATAAGCCTAAAACACTCTCTTCTCAATGCAAATGAAGGCCATCTCTTTAGTTGGCATTCAAGTATTCCCATTATTACTTGTTTTTGCCACCATAGGGGTTAATTAGTGATTATTTAGAGATCATTCCATCTTTGCATATTCCCAAGAGGCCTTCCTACTCACTTAGGATCTTTAACATGCTTGGGAACTATGAAAATAAACTCAAAATTAGACACTATAGTCCCTTTTATTTGTAAATCTTATCTCACACATGCCACCAAAAACCATTTACAAATGCCCATGAGACTTATGGAGATCACCAAGTTTATTTTGAGGCCAAAACTTTGTATTTTAAGTCATTAAGAATCACATTCCTCCATTGGGTCACTATGATAGGTTTAAGAAGGGTTTTAAGTTGTTAACATTATTAGGTATTATTCATAAATAAAAAATCCATATCCCTTAAGCTAACACCAAAAATCTTAATTATTGGGAGCCTACTAATAAATAAAATAACCACTTGGACCCATGAAACTACTCCTTTAAGTACCAAATGCAGAATTGTGTTCTCTCAAGCTCTTGTATAATGCAAAGTAGGGTTTTTAAGGTGGTTGGGCTCTTAGTGATGGTTTATAGAGATGGATTTTTGGTGAGTGAATCAATGATAGGACCCTAAATTCAAAAACCCCTAATTCTTCCTAAGGAAAAATAATGGTTTTGACTACATTTTTTCCTTGATGATCATTAATACTAGATATAAGATCTGAGGAATAACTAATGCTGAAATATTGGAGTGTGAGATACTCCATAACATCTCCAATATCCAATCCTTCCCATGAACATTATCCATGAATTTCTAAGCTCAAAATAGGAGCCTCTCGAGCATAATAAGATGATGGGTGTAGGTAGAGAGAGATCCTAAGAAAATATGTCATCCAATGGTTATTTATTATTTTAAAACTTATAAATGAGGTTTGAAAAATCTTGCACCATGTTTGGAGATAGTTTCCATAAGTTACTAACTCCCAAATTAGCCCTAAACTTGGTTTTTTATACCTTAGGGTTTTAGAGAAACTCTATAACTTTGACCCTAAAGGCTTCTTTAAAAGTATTTCTTCTCTAGATATAGGGTTGAAAATAATTATGGGAATATTACTTGTGACATTTAATACCCTATACAACATTCATACCTCATGACCAAAACCAACATTTTACCTTCTTTCCATAATTTCCAAATAAGCATGTATCATCTCTTCAAGGATCCTCAACTAATGGGCTTTGAGGTTGAGTTTACCCCTACTAATTTTATAATTCTAGATGATTTTAATAAGAATATATACTTAATTTATTATTCCAATGACCTCTAGAAACTTTCTTGGTATTTTATTTTGCCTGGGTGAGGTTTTAGGCTTGGTTAGGTTTCTTGAAACTTTTCTCCACCTTGGACTTATGAAGAATTTCAAGGAAATTTATGAAACCTATATATATATATATATATATATATATATATATATATATATATATATATATATATATATATATATATATAAGGTGTTTCAAATGATTTACCAACTATACTTAAGATAACATGTGTACTTTTATCCATCTACCAATAACATGTTTGTAGTTTATTTTAGGTTTCACGTGTCACAAGGCCTTGAAAGTGTCCTTATTATATAGATCATTATTCAAAATAGGGGTCAAAAATTATCGTTCATCCTCTTCAACATATCTCATGACTATAGACCTTATGTTCAATTTTCCATGTACATATTTTCCTCATGTTTAGAGACAGGCATGTGCGTGCCTATTGAGACTCAAATCTTACTACCACTCCACTCTTGGATTGGATTATTACTTGTAAACATTCTCAAAAATATTATTTTTCATATAATTTGGTGAAGTGGATTGTAAAATCTATTTTTTGGCCTAATTTTCTCCTTCTCCAATAGCCAAGAGACCTCCAAACATCCCAATACATAGGTACAAGCCTATATATGTTTGTCTTAGGTCTAAAGCTTAATCTTCCTATCTCATGATAAAAATCCATATCTTATTATTTTTAAAGGTACTTGAGGTAAATATGGAAGTTATTTCACTGCATAAATACCCTCTTCAACTGAACAATACACTATTTTACCAAGAAACCTCTCCATTTTGTTTTGTCTAATAGAGAGCATTCAGCCTATCAATTTATTAAAACCCTCCAACATCACATTCTCTTCATGCCTAATCTATTTAGGCTTATATAATTACTTAATAAAACCTAAGGAAGATATAGGATGTTCATGTTAATTCCTTTTATGTGAAAACCATCATCTTTACCCTAGAAAACATATTTTTCTTTCAATGACCCTACTTGCAATTTTGATAACTCATCAGTACTTTAATTATTTGGCTATCTCTCTGATTATAAATTGGAGAATATAAACTCATGGCTTAGGATAGTTATTTAATATATATTAGGTATTGAAATTTATTTATCATCTTAAATACACTCTCATTATGATTTATTTTTGGTCAAATGTTGACCTACAGGTCTATAGACTTGTAGGTTGATGAGACATCTCTTGAAAATCCCTGAAAGCATTTCTCAAGACTTATTCATGATCATTAATTAAAATAATACCTTGATAATATAGGAATATCATCATATATTCTTAGAGGCCACTTGATGCAATGAATACTAAAATGAACTAAAACCCTAACTATCACCTTGCATAAGTCTGGAACCTACGATTCTATAGATATTTTTACCTTCCTCTCTTTCACTTAAAAAAATAGTGTTGGGAAATGATTTGATAAGGATAATAAGATCATATTACATCTCACATACTCATTCATTTTCACCAATAAACTCAATAATGTTATAAAATCATTAAAAACTAAGGCCATGGTATTTGAGGTCTTTATTGTGTGCCTTAACTCTTTAGTGATTGTTTATAAAGCTTAGGGCTTTGATTTTTAAAACAATACCACTAATTTCAACCACACTATGGGAGCTACCTTTGGCCAATAGTTTGGGCTCTGACTTCCCCTATATGGACCATACCATTCAACTCAAACTGGCCCTTATGAACTTGCCAAGAGCTCAATGTAGAATATACTACCTTTTTTCCTTTCTCTTGGCTCTATGATCATGGATTATTCACTTTGATGACAACAAGGGGTTTAACATAAGATTTATAACATCTTTTGACTCTAATATAACTGTAAAATTCTATACCAGTCTTGGAAACACCTGTAAAACATCATTTCTCTTTATTTTTTTAGTTTTGAGATCTTGAGAAACCATTGGAGGTAAAAAGGAGGGAAATGAGAGGTCAAATATGTTTTTAAATTAGATGTTATAGACGAATGGAAGTTTAAAAGTCACTTTTTCAAGCATGTTGGGCTTTTTTAGTGAATGAAAGATGTTTGACTTCCAAAAAGACATTGGTACATAAATCCCCCTTATAATGATTTGAAATGGCTATGAGACCCTTGAAAACTCATAATTTCAAAGTGACATATAAAACACACTTTCTTAAAAGTTTTCTAACCACAAGGTTAACTTATATGACATATTTGAAGGACATTTGTTGACATTAGGGGCTCATTAGAGATTCAAACATTCTTGACAAATAGACTATAGAAGATGACCTTGGATGCATAATTAGACCTCATGTCAGGACTCAAAAATAAATTAAACACCACCTACATCTTTCCAACAAGGTTCCCTCTATAATAAATGGATAAAATAAGTAGAGTAGAAATCCAATGATAACAAGAAACCTTAATCTCGATAAATACCTAATTTTTGGTAAAGTACCTTAACCTTATAAAATAAAATATAGGCCACTCTTTAGACTTATAAAGGCACTTGAGACCTTTCCATTAACTCAAGTACAACATATGAAAACCTAAAATACCATCCAATGATAATAACATGCCATCACATGATGGTTTATCAAGTAAATCCTAGTGCATATAATAAAACCTTAAACAATGCTAATAAGGTTTTCAAAAGACCATTTTGAAGACAATGATAACATATAGATCACCATATTCAATATTGGAGGGCCCTATGAGAAATTTTTGAACTATAGTGGTTTATATTTGGCTTGGGAGGCCAAATTATCGACATTATTAGTGACTCATAGGGGTTGACTTGCCTGTTGGTCAAGAGAACCAGCTTTCTCAATCTTTGGGCAAAGGAAACACATGAAAATCATGACATACCACCATATGAGTCTTCAAATATTGTAAAAAACCTCACCACCCACACAACAGGTACACCACACCAAATAAATCAAGAATAAAATATAACTATGGCTAATAAGCACTTAGGGAACATAATAAACAAGAGAATAACTAAATATATATAATTAAACTAAACTTTTCTTCTTTCTCCTAGGTCAAAGGAGAATTTTCTTGGATCATTTACTTCATGAGATGAAGAATATCATGAGGCAAGCTACCTCTTGGATCTTAGTATTGTGGTCTTCATCCTCTCATTGAATGTCAGTCTTCTTTATATGCTCTCAAGTGAGGTGACAATAGCAAACCAATAACCTTTGAATATTTTAGTCATGTAAAATGTGCAATTGTACAACTTTAGTATGGCTAAGATACCTAATTCATAGTTCCTCTTGTTGGCTCACACAACCCTTCTAGGCTACTTCTTTCACCGATTCCCAATCATCCAAAGCTTTTTGGACTTAGCTTTTTCAAACCTAAGTAGCCTTTCTAAGCCCAGATCCATCCCTCTAGGTCTTTTTCCCTTTGTACAATAGCACCCAAATAGGATAGGAGTGCTGGAACCTAGGGTGTCCTATTTTTGGCACTATTGTCCAAGTTCACTTTTGCCTCCAATAGTCAGATTCTTCCAGTTCCTTATCTTTTCCTTTATAAAACTAATGAGAATTCATTTAACCCAAAATCATCTATTTCCATATAAAAATCCATTCAAATTCCATTTAGAAGGGTTTTCACTCATTTTAAAGAGAGATGTAAGAATACAAGGAAATACACAAAGAAATCTTCCCTATTCTTTGCACACAACCTTCCAACATTTTTTCAAGCCTACTCAAGCCATTATACTAGTCCCTAACTAGATGAATCACATCCAATTTCACATTCTAGTTACATTTATCATACAAAAATTACACCAAGAATGTAGATGGAAGAGCTACATTATCTTGATCCCTCTTCAATGTATTGGTATGTAGGTAGCATGCCCACACATAGGGTGTGAAATGCATCTAGTATATCCTTTACACACTAACTCCTTTTCTCTCTTTCCGAAGTTTGCATTTAGGTTCAATCACCAAGAGCTCCTAAGAGTTTTAAAGATTAAAATAGGCATATAACAAGATCTATGAGGCCCCAAACCCTAAAATTTTAGTGATAGGGTAACACAGGCATTCCAAATAGAACGCATAAAGATTCCAACCTCAAGACAATAGTACCATAATAGGACTATAGTTTCAGACAACAAGGTGTCTTATTTTCAATGCTCCTATACAATCAATAAATAAAGTCTAGGGACCTATTTTTAACTATTTCTATGTCCTACTCCTCCAGTATTAGATCTTGTCTTAGTCTAGACCAATCAGAATAAGCTAAGTTCTAATCTCTCTCACTCCCTAATATATTTAGAAAAGGAAAAAACACTATCTATTTACATAAATTAGTAAGTCAATAAAAGCATATTTATTTACTAATTTACATTGCTCAGCCCCTTTATTATTTAGGAATATAACTTGAATATTCTAAAATTAATAAAACATTTGGTGAACTTGACTTACTTTGAATTTTTGCATAAAAACCCTAAAAAACCCTAAGGCTAATTATTTTTGATTTTTTGCAATATTTTATAGATTTCTATTTATTTTAAAAATTTAAAAAATACAAATTAATTGATATATTTTCAATAAATTTACCTAAACCTTAGTTTACACATACTAGGTCATATTTGCATACAAACACTTTCAAACCACTTGGAAAAATATATTATTAATTTTAGAAATATTTTCTTAAATTTTTCAAGCTAAATTATAAAAATTCATAGAATTTTTTTTAAATTATCATACTAATTTTGCAAAAAAAATCTTTCAAAACCCTAGTTGCATAAACTAGTTCACAGTTATTTTCCAAGTATTCTCTAATTATTTTTCTCCATTTTAGTTGAATATCTAAATCAAAAGATCATTTCAAATTTGTAAAATTCATAGTAGATTCAAAACTTTTGTTTTTATCAAAACCCTAGTTGCACCTATTAAGTCCTAGTAAATCAAGTACTATTCCCTCAAATTTCTAAATTATAGATGCATATTTAAATCAAAAATAAAATTTCAAATTCAAAAGTTCATAGTATTTTAAAAAATCCCTAGTTTCATGTACTAGATCCTAGTTTGTTTCTTTAAGTATCACCTTACATCCATACGCAAATTTCAAAAATGTTGCTAATTTATTTACAAAATTTTCTTAGATTTATTGCAAATAATAAGGAAACCATAATGGGCCCTATCATGTACATGAATGATGAAGTATATAATATGTTAGTACAAATTTTCATCCTTTGCATTTCATGTTATGTTTCATTATATGGGATGATATTACAAAATTCATTGTTAAACATGCACAAGATTCCAAATTTGTTTTGCATATTATCTTTCATTCATATGGAATAATTACCAACTACATTTGGCTAAATGCATTTGAAATATCATGTTGCATATCAAAAGTTTGTCTTTATGAAAAAATTCATGTTCTCTATACTTTGATTTTTATTCCTCATGTGGAAAACTCTCAATCTTATCATGATAAACACATTAGAAATGCCATAGCACATTCCAAATTTTCTTATACATTCATGCACAAATTCATGCTTTCTATCACTTGATTTCTATCTCTCATGTGGAATTTTTTTCAAGTTTATCATGTTAAACACATTAGAAATGTCATATCACATATAAAAGTTCCAAAGGTATTAATTCACAATGTCATGCTCTCTTTTACATACTTTCTCTCTCTCATGAGTAAAAATTTTCAAGACTATCTTACAAAACATATTAGAAATGTCATGATTCAAATCAAAGTCTTCTATGCATTAATGCACAATTCCATGCTCTCTATCCCTTATTTGTTATCTATCATGGGAAATATTCTTTATAAACCTATTCTTATACATGGTTTATACTTAGATGTATCTAAATCATTGACTACTTATAATTATCTCCCTATCATTACTAGACACAAGCAAACATTAGTGGTTATATCTATCCCTCCTCTCTTCAAACTTGGTTCATCTAGATTTTATCCCTCACCTACTACCAGCTCTATACCTATAGTAGATTATGTAGTACATGTTATCACCCAAGTTTATAAAGATAGGTAGGTTGATTAAACCCATGGTTATAACTTTGTCACTCAAGTTAGCACCCCTATTGATCTAGTTTTAGCTCATTGACCTATTATAGTTCTTCCTCCAATCTAGATTCAACCAAAGTTAAGACCTTTATTGCTAGCATAGAGAGTTCATACACCTACATAGCTTCAATATTCTAGGATTTTAGCTACCATATTCACACCTAGGGTAGTGTCATTGAGATCTCATGCATCTACACATATATCACATGTTTAGAGATTTTCTCCTACTACCAGATGGGTCCTTAAGAGCCCTATAGTTGTATCCACTTATCAAAGTTACAAGGGGACCCCACAGTTGGTTTTCACTATAGAAATTTTAGAGCATATACAACTTTTAGAACCATAGTATCAGCATTTCTATCATGCTTCATGATCATACACAATCCTTTTTCTTGATATAGGACAACATGATAGGGAGTCTCCCATGAGACTCATTGGTTAGTATCATTTTTTCATAGTATTAGTTGTACATAACTTCCTTTTGCTTGATTTTACATAGTTCAAATATTTTCAAAAATATAAAAATAATATAAAAATTCATAATACAAAAACATTCAAAAATTATAAAAACACCAAAAGAAACATTTTTTAATTTTATGCATCATCCATGTTTACGTTACTACTATCATGTTAGGAATTACATTTGTTATTTCATGCTATTGTATGTCAATTTATCTTTTGAGTGTGCCCAGTGACATCTAACTCTTTGATTGCTTCACTCTACCCATTGAGAGAGTATTTATACTTCTACATTCAAGACACACATCAATATAAATACCCATTGGGGGCATGTTCTACATGACTACACCATCCAGGTTATGTCATTCCTACACTACACACTCTTAGTTATCATACTAATACACATTACTTAATATATTACATAGATTACTACATCAACATTTCACTAGTACCTATCACTTGTGTATTTTTTAGCATATACCTAGTCTTGTACTACATATGTTTTACATACTTTCACATTTACTTTGATTAGTTAGATGTGTTTTTATCTTCCAGTTCTTACTTTTTCTTTCATTCCTTACTTAGCATAGCTTGTGTGATTGCATTTCTAGTTCTTTTTTTCTTTTGTTTGTGCCTTAGGACATCTACCAATGTCCTTTGCCTCTATTTATGTTTGTTCCTTAGGACATTTTTTTAATTTCCTTTGTTTTTAATTTTCTATGTGCCAGTGACCCTTATGCCAACTTTGCTTCTTTCACTTATATGTTTATGTGGCATTTGAACATGCCTTCCATGATTATCTTTTAGTTTGAGTGACATGTGTCCATGTCCCTTATTTGCATATCCCCTTGGCCACCCTTATATGTTTCTTGCTTCTTATTTCATATGTTTGTTT